>CAXHWN010002281.1:0-15000 GCA_964020975.1 Hermodice carunculata
GCTATAACACACAAAAAATCATAAAAAATTAGGAAAAAAAATTGCAGTGCCACCTGGTGAACAAATTAAGAACTAGGAGTCCCAGGGAGTGTTCCTGTGTGATATCAAAGCAATTGGGTGAGCGGTTTCGGAGAAGAAGATTTTTTCAGATTTACCCAAAAAAAGAACAAAAAAAAATCATTAAAAATCCAAAAATCACTGGACTGTGACCATTTGAACAAACTTGGTAGAGACCCACCCAAGGCACATCTCCACCAAGTTTGAAGTGAATCTGGCTGACAGTTTTTGAAAAGAAGTCGAAAATGTGAGTTGTGGACAACGGACGGACGTACGACGGACCCTCAAAAAACCTCAGCTGACTGACAAGTCAGCTGAGGTAAAAATCAGGAATCTCCAGCATTCCCACATAGTGAACAACTTTGTTTGGCCCTTCCATAAGGAACATATCCACCACGTGTCAGCTTAATCTGAGTGATGGTTCTGGAGAAGATGTCAAAAATATCTATAACACACAAAAATTTATAAAAAATTAAAAAACTGCAGCGCCACCTGGTGAACAAATTAAGAAGAAGGAGTCCCCAGGTGTCTTCCTGTGTGATATCAAAACAATTGGGTAAGCAGTTTCGGAGAAGATTTTTTAAGATTTGTCCCAAAAAAAAAAGAATAAAAAAATTCATTAAAAATCCAAAAATCACTGAAGCATGACCATTTGAACAAGTTAATGAGTATTGCAGAGCAATACATAGTCCCCCGCTCGTCGCCCACGAGGTTGAATGGACTACTATATAGGGGTGTGACCTAGATGAAAAAAAAAAATTAAAAGTATGGCACATTCTTAGATTAAGCTTCACATTTGTGTAAAATTTCATTAATCTAAGTAAAAGGACAAAAAAGTTATGGCCCGGACAAGATTTTGAATGGATTTCACAGTGACCTAGATATTTGACCTAGTGACCTACTTTTGCCATGTGACACAAC
The DNA here is from genome assembly GCA_964020975.1 of Hermodice carunculata. Taxonomy (NCBI): domain Eukaryota; kingdom Metazoa; phylum Annelida; class Polychaeta; order Eunicida; family Amphinomidae; genus Hermodice; species Hermodice carunculata. The sequence goes on from CAXHWN010002281.1 coordinate 979, forward strand.
AACTCCCCAGGTAGTATTAAAATAATAAATTTGGTAGCTGTAGGTATTATAGTAAGGGAAATATGGCATGGACAAGGTTTTACATGGAGTTTACACTGTGACCTAGATATTTGACCTAGTGACCTAGTTTTGCGTCGTGACACACTTTTAGGTCACAATACATTATCAGTAAACTTTTATAACAAGAAGTCAAAATTTTTTAAGAATTACAGTAAGGACATGAAAATACTGTACATTTATGTATTACTGTGACCCAAATATTTGACGGACGGACGGACACACGGACGGTGCCCATTACCATATCCCCTCTAAGGTCTACCCACCATAAAAAAAATCAAAGAGCTGGCATCAATAATTTAGAAGATATGGCCCGGACAAAATTTGTATTCTATCTTGAGCTTGCTTAATGAACTTCGTTAATTAATTAATGGAAGTAATTAGCCACAGAAAACAATGCGTATGCACACCTACTACCTAAGGTCTACACACCATAAAAAATTCAAAGGGCTAGCATTAATAGTTTAGAAGATATGGCCCGGACAAAATTTGTCTTGCTTAACGAACTTTGTTAAATAATTAATTAATGCAAGTAATTAGCTACACAAAACAATGCCTATGCACAGCTACTACCTAAGGCCCACCCACCATAAAAAAATTGAAGAGGTAGCATTAATATAGGGAAGATATGTGCCGGACAAAATTTGTTTCTGTATATTTACATATCGATCGGTGACTCAAATATTTGACCTAGTGACCTAGTTTTGCTTTATGACACTTTCTTAGACTAAGCTTCACATTTGTGTAACATTTCATGACTCTAAGTAAAAGGACAAAAAAGTTATGGCCCGGACAAGATTTTTCATACATATGTATTCTGTGACCCAGATATTTGACCTAGTGACCTACTTTTGGCACACCATACACCTCTATCCTAGGAAGTACAAACACATTAAATTTGGTAGCTGTGGGTGTTATGGTGTTGGAAATATGGCCCGGAGAAGCTTCGGACGGACGGACGGACGGAAGGATGGACGGATGAGGTGCAAACCTATAGTCCCCCACCAAGTGGGCGGGGGACTAACAAACTGGTAGAAACCCACCCAAGGTACATTGCCACCAAGTTTGAAGTTAATCTGGATGACGGATTTGGAGAAGAAGTTGAAAATGTGAATTAGCATTAGAATGCCCACTGACTTCCATAGTAATCAATAGGAAAGCTGCATTGAGCGACAAGTACCCGAATTGAAAGAATCGTTAAAAATCAGGAATCCGCAGCATTCCCACATAGTAAACAACTTTGTTTGACCCTTCTACAAGGAACAAATCCACTATGTTTCAGCTTAATCTGAGTGACGGTTCTGGAGAAGAAGTCAAAAATAGCTATAACACACAAAAATTCATAAAAAATTAGGAAAAAATTGCAGCACCACCTGGTGAACAAATTAAGAACTAGGTGTCCCAGGGAGTGTTCCTATGTGATATCAAAGCAATGGGGTGAGCGGTTTTGGAGAAGAAGATTTTTTAAGATTTACCCCCCAAAAAACAAAAAAATTCATTAAAAATCCAAAAATCACTGGACCATGACCATTTTTAATAAACTGGGTAGAGACCCACCCAAGGCATATCTGTACCAAGTTTGAAGTGGATCTGGCCGACGGTTTTTGAGAAGAAGTTGAAAATGTGAATTGTGGACGACGGACGGACGACGGACGGACGGACGACGGACCCTCAAAAAACCTCAGCTGACTAACAAGTCAGCTCAGGTAAGAAAACAAAAAAGAAAAAAAAAACCCACCCAAAAAATAGAAAAGGAGATTTGTTTGAAAGAAAATCTGCCTCAAAAGTTGTAAACATCAAATGCTACAACTTTTGTTCATTCTTCATGGGATATGCTCATAGCAATAACATATTCCACTCACATTCCATTACGCTGATGGGTAGAAATTTCAAAGTCCAAATGACCTTGACCTTTAGAGCTCATAGGTAAAGTACAAAAATGTAGTGTTGCCATAACCTACAATTTGAGTTCAACATGATTAAAATTGGATGAAAATTGACCAAGTTATGGCTAAGAATACTTTCAAAACTCCAAATGACCTTCACCTTTGACATTTAGATGTTACATGTAATTGCAAAAATGTGAACAGTTGCAATACCCACAAGTTGAGTCCATCATTATTAAAACTGGATGAAACTTGACCAAGTTATGGCTGGATGAAACTTTCAAAGGTCCAAATGACCTTGACCTTTGACGTTTAGAAGCCATATGTATATAACAAAAATGTACAGTGTCTGATTCTCTACAATTTGAGCTTAACATGGTCAAAATCAGATGAAAATTGACTGAGTCATGCTGGAACAAAATTTCAAATGTCAAAATGACATTGACCTTTAGCGCACCTGTACCTTTTGTAGCTTTGAAGATATTCAAGATTTAAATTTTCAAATGGCCCTAATTTTCACAATTTTCAAAAGTGTCAAGCCTCTGAATGAAAACTCAATACTTCATGTACGCAGGTATAATCATGCCAGGTTTGGAGTTTCTACATACAACAGTTTTCAAATGAAATGTTGGACAAATTTGCCTTAAAAAAAAAAAAAAAAAAATTCACAGGCACAAGTAAGATTTGAGTTTGGCCAGATGTGATTTCACTCTGTCTGACTGGTGAATCCTGTAACCGAGAACATGCTACTCACACTTCACTTCTAATAGGAGTGCCAATCCATTTAACAGTCAATAGGGTGAGAAAACTCTAAAGCAACATCATTGGATTGAGGTGTGGCTAGGTTAGCTGGTTAGCGCTAGGACTTTGGAATTAGTAGGGAAAATTTCCCAGTTTCCCAAAAAGACCTACACAGGCATTGAATTTGTTTCTGCATCAAAACAAAACAAAAAAAACCCAAAAAAATGGGGGAAATTTTAGTAGTCATTTACTGCTTTTAGTAGCCAATTTGAGGTTTTAGTAGCACTTGGCTACTGCTAGTGCTAACCTTGGTGTGGTAATCCCAAGTGTTTAGGCTGATTGATGTTCCTTTTAGGTTATATTGTTATAAACATATACATTTTTCATATAACTGGATAGCCCAAGTAATACAGATACTAATCTAGAGATTCTCCAGTACAAGAGACAAACAGTATTGTGTACAAGATGCAGTGAACAGGAACAAAAGTATACAGGAATGCATAAAAATGCAGGACAAGAGAAATCACAATTAACTGCGTACTATTCCCAGTGATGAAGAACACATTTTACGATTTTGTCATACAAGTAATTAAAAAAAATTGCTACATTCTGAATGTATATTTTCAAGAGGATACTATCAAAATGTTGCTTGCTTCATCCTTTTCATGAACAGCTAATGTCAGGTTGATGGGGTATGGCACACAGTGTTCAGAAAGCGAGCTCTTTGTGCTATGGATAAGTGAGCCTCTGTCTGGTATGTCCACTCCGGTAGCACTACCGAGTTATCGTCCACATGCACTTTGCACTGTCCAGCAACATAAGTGTTGAAAGTTACACACTTTTAGATTTGTGCTACCAGATACAGCCCTGCCATTGTAAATAAGGCTGCTATGCTTTTGGAGTTGACCACCAAGGATTGACTTACTCAGACTCCAATCTTTTTGGGGGATTTGTCTCTCCAGAGTGGAGTTCTAAGTGGGCTTTTGGCAAAATATAGTCAAATTGAATGCTTCATAGCATTGACAGTAAAGTTCTATTATAGAGCTGGTAAAAATGTTCTATGTGAAGGGTAGTGAGAAGAGAAGGGTTCGACCTGCTGGTAACCAAAAAAGAGTTGCCAACTTTTGTACTATCGGGCCAGGCTGTGATGGTTGCATTGGGTTGGAATTTTGTCGTGAACATGATAAAGTTGAATGTGATACAATTGAATCACATTCCTTGTGTTTGTGAAGAAAGCAGCATTTTTGTGTATGTTTGGTCTGATTGGGGCAGTAAGAATGAAACTTATCATATCTATCCCCTCTTTTTTGTCAAAATATGAAGAAATTAAACCTGTTTTTCCACCTTCAATAACCACTTTTTCCACTGCTGCCCATGAAAAGTATTCTAATGAGTGGATGTAGATTGAACTTGAGAAAACAATGGTGTTACCGCTGTGAGTGGGCATTTGCAGTTAGTTTGAAAGAATTGGTCCGAAAGTTATGCGCAATTCACAAAAAAAAACCATGAATGTTTGGCGGCAGACTGTTTGTCAACAACATCGCCAAGCAAGATTACACATGCCAGGAGACTGTGTGCAACCACTCAAATGGGAGCAATGTTTATTTAATATTTTGGGTACTATGTTTAGCCAGTGATTACTTGAGCAGGCTGCAACCCCAATGGACCAAAAGTGGAGTAGCTGGTTGGTAGTCCATCTGAATAGCAATGTAACCAAGGACCATGTAGGTTCGCCTTTGGTTGAAATAAGGAGTTTTTATTAATTGTCGTCCATGTTACATGTGTAATGCGTTGGATAGTTTAACATTTATCGTAAAATGTGTCAGGTAGCCCCTGCAAAACTCTGGTTAGACTATATCTCCCTTTGGTTCACCCTATTCTTGAATCTGGCTGTGTCCTTTTTGATAACTGTGGTCAAGGTTTAAATTTCTATTGTGTTGCCAATTTTATTTTCAATTTAGGAACATCACTACATACATGTACTCTATACTATCCACCTATTTCTAGGTTCTGGTGTTTACTCTACCTTAATTCTCGTGCCATGCAGGATTACAGCCAGGAACTCACACTTGTGTATAGTTTTATCATTTTCCACATACGTGCTTGGGGACCGAGTGTCAGAGACAAGCTTCCCTCAGTTTTGGAGCTACACCCATTAAATACTCTATAACTTCTGAATGAAGCAATAAATAATCCAGGTTGTCACCTTGTGCAGTGATATACCTGCTGGTTTGAAAATAACTCAATGGAATGTAAGGAGCATATGTCATAATATGAGAGTCACACAAAGTTAGACGAAATACATGTAAGACATATCCTCCCAACAGCAGGGAAGGCGAGACGTATACATGTACTTGGTATTACAGAGTCATGGCTCAATACATACTTTACAGAAAGTAGTGTACAAATCACTGGTTACAACAGGGAAAGAAATGACCACAAGGATGGACGTGGAGGGGGAGAAATGACTTATAATATTGTGGACAGTACTGCATACATTTGCTGATACAATCTCGAAAATAATTCAATTGTATCACTTTGGATTGAACTAACTCCCACTCAAGGATCCCATATGTTAACCCTTAAAGTGCTGATTTAAGATTGAGTCAACAGCTTTCCTCGGGACACTTTGCTCGCAATGCGCGCAAAGTGTCCCGGGGAAAGCTGTTGACTAAGACTACTTTTTGCTTCAGACAAGGCTTGCTGGTATTTGAATGAAAAGTATCTTCATGAGGAATTTGACTCTTTTAACCATTATATGTTTAATGGAAATGAGAAAGCAACTATAGCAGTGATTAGCACTTTAAGGGTTAATATGTACTGTTTATAGACCTCCTGATTCCCATTTACAAACATGGCTAGACCTATTTGTAAGCCAAACCAGTAATGCGAACTTTTCGAGGGGAAAGACTTACTTATAATGGGAGATCTAAAGGTTGACCTTTTCAGCACAGGATCCCACCAGGTATCTCTACATCATACCATGGCGAATTATCTTTCAGAATAAGTTATCATGGACCCTACCCTGGTGACAGAAACCAGTCACTCTTGATCACATATGGGCCAATAATCCGGAAAAAAACAGATCCCACAAGGTCCCACAGATTTCTGTAAGTGACCACTATCCAACATGTGTTATATTCAAATCCAAGTTTGGACAAAAACTTGAACATAGCACTATTACTTACAGGTCATACAAACATTTCGAACAGGATCATTTTTTAGAAGATCTATCTAGAGTACTGTGGAGTGTACTTGATATATTTGATGATCCTGATGACGCTCTTGAAGCATGGTACAATTTGTTTATAGACATTGTAAACGAACATGCACCATTGAAACAAAGAAGGGTTAAAAAACAATGCCAAGCTGAACGGTATTCTGATCATACAAATGAATCAATTATTGCAAAAAGGGATAACTACAAAAGACAAGGTGATACAGTTAACTATAGACTTTGGCGAAACAAGGTAACAGATGCGATCAGAAGTGCCAAAATAACATATTTTCAGACATGTATTGAGAGTAGTAAATCCAACCCAAATAAAGTTATGGAGTTACCTAAATTAGTTATCTCCTAAGAAAACCTACTCCCCAATATCACCTTGAGAGGATTTAACCACACTATTTCAGATCCCGAAAAAATTGCAAATATTTTCAATAAATTCTTTGTTGATATTGCAAATGACTACATAATTGCAAATAGCAGCTATGATAATAAACACCTTTAGCATCATTTAAAGGCAACCATGCCATTGGCCAAAAGATTCTCAATCCCTCTTCTACATCAAGAATATGTACAAAGGGAATGGAGTAACCTTGACCTCTCAAAAGCAGCTGGATCAGATTCCATTTCAGCTAAACTTCTTAACATTGCAGCACAGAAAGTGGCTGGTCCTCTCACAAAAATTCTAAATACAAGTATTAGTAGTGACAAATTTCTCACCATTTGGAAACAAATCAAAAGTATCCCCAATTTTAAAGCCATTGACCTAACCAACAAAAATAACTTCAGGCCCATATCAGTACTGTGTATGTTAGGAACATATTGGAAAGACATGGTCACAGCAATCTTTAAGAGCTTATTAAACCACACTTATACATAGGCCAATCTGGCTTCAGAGAGGGCCACTCCTGCAAGACAGCTTTACCGTGCCTAGTGGATATGTGGACAACTAACGTCTTAACATGCTAAAGGGCTACTTATAGGGGGTGGTCTTCCTTGACTTAAGGAAGGCTTTGATCTTGTCGATGATAAAATTCTTGACAGAAAAACTAAAGTTATACCAATTTGACGACATGACTGTCAGTTGGTTCAGATCATACACAAAAGGTACTTTTCAAGGGCAAGGAATCCCAAACACTGCCAGTAAAATCTGGTGTCCTGCAGGGAAGTATCTTGGGACCCTTGCTTTTCCTTATTCGTACGAATGACCTTCCATTCCTTTGGTAGTTGTCTTTTCTCAATAACCCCATTGAAAAGCAACTGTAAACTGTCCTCAATTTCCTCTGACCCTCTCTTTATGAATTCCGACAATATATCATCTGGTCCTGGAGCTTTGCTTAATCACATCTGCTCAACTGCTATTTCAACTTCTATACTTCTGCCTCTGCCACACATCTCTGGATCCCATTGATCCTGTGTGTATTCTGCTTGACACCCTGATACCTTTCCATGACCCCAGTGTGGATTATTAATTTCTTGCGAATGCTCCCTTAAAGCTTACTGTATTTCTACCTTGTTGGTTCTTTGCCCTCTGTGTGTGTGATTTCCTGTGCTTTATTCTGTTATTTAATTATTTTCTTTGTCATTTTTCATTATTACTGGATCTCCTTTCTGCTTTCATCTCTGCTGCATTCCTTCTACATTTCATATACTGTCTATTAGCTTCTTTTGTAACACATTCCGGGTACTATTAATAGCTTTATTTTCGCTGTATTTTTATTTTCGCTTATTTCGCTAATGGCACAAAACCGTGAAAATTAAAATACAGTGAAATGGTATTTTAACATTGATTTGATAGGAATTTTGTGCAAAATAGTGAAATTAAAAATTCATTGAAATGCCTGAAATGCAAAAACCGTGAAAATTTATACACGCGAAAATAAGTACATTTACAGTATTTGCTTTTCCTGGCTAATTGCCATGCTCTATTTTTAGCCCGCTTTCTTTTTATGGCTCCTTTCAGCTCTTGGTCTATTGTATACCCTAGACTTTCAATAGACCATGCCAGAAATGAGTTTCACCACCAGATGGCTCTGGGGTACTATCCACCCTAGCTTGACTGAGTGCCCACTAGCTAAGCATGGCAGAGTATGGGAGGTGGACAGTCTTTGAGTTGAAACAGGAACTAATCAAGAGAGGAGCACCAACTAAAGGCAAAAAGTGTGATTTAGTAGAAGGTAAGTACTTGCTGATCAGTTTCATATATTATCTTACAGGAATTTATCCCAAGATTACAAGTTTAGTCACTTGACTCCAATGGGTTGAACCAGCAGTTTACATCACTGGTCATATATTGCTGTGTGTGTGTTGTCTCTTGGCCACACACAATTCTGTGACAAGTCAAATTATGAGACTGTGATTAAAAGTATAATTAATGTTCCATAAAGAGAGACTTTCATAGCCATACATACATTATTTTGAATGTGGAATACCCTGGTCAAAGTGTACATAAGCCATCAGTAGCCTGACCTGAGCCAAGCCTCTGGGGCCCAGCCAGTAGCTTGTATATTGGGTCACTCCAGGGGATTAGCAAGGTGTTAATGCTGCTGTTGTCTAGTTCCTCTGGGGAGAGTGCTTTATGGGTGTGCTGTGTATACAAGACACTTGTTGGTAATGTGTTTGTCCAGAATAACAATGAGGTAAAAACACTGCATACTCAAAGGCAAAGATGAAAAACTGAACAAGAAAAGGAAAAGTAACTTTGGGATGGGACATGCGCATTGGCGGTATGTTTTGTGTGCTGTCAGTTATGGTTTTGAATCCTTGGTCGGGCCATTGAGGAAGGGGTGTTTCTTTTTTCAGACTGAGTATAGGTTCAGAATGAAAATCGTTATTTCTGTCATATGCGTCAAGTCTGAAAAAAAGTGCAAGACTAAATATGTGTCCTGTCAACTGAACTGTATGAGGTAATGAAGGGCAGCCAAGCTGTTCAAATGTAAGGAAAAAGGTAAACTTTCAAACTGGAGGGGACATAAAGTTACTTTTCCTTTTCTTGTTTAGTTTTTCATCTTTGCCTTTGAGTATGCAGTGTTTTTACCTCATTGTAATTCTGGACAAACACATTACCAACAAGTGTCTTGTATACACAGCACACCAATAAAGCACTCTCCCCAGAGGAACTAGACAACAGCAGCATTAACACCTTGCTTATCCCCTGGAGTGACCCAATATACAAGCTACTGGCTGGGCCCCAGAGGCTTGGCTCAGGTCAGGCTACTGGTGGCCTATGTGCACTTTGACCAGGGTATTCCACATTCAAAATAATGTATGTATGGCTATGAAAGTCTCTCTTTATGGAACATTAATTATACTTTTAATCACAGTCTCATAACTTGACTTGTCACAGAATTGTGTGTGGCCAAGAGACAACACACACACAGCAATATATGACCAGTGATGTAAACTGCTGGTTCAACCCATTGGAGTCAAGTGACTAAACTTGTAATCTTGGGATAAATTCCTGTAAGATAATATATGAAACTGATCAGCAAGTACTTACCTTTCTACTAAATCACACTTTTTGCCTTTAATTGGTGCTCCTCTCTTGATTAGTTCCTGTTTCTACTCAAAGACTGTCCACCTCCCATACTCTGCCATGCCTAGCTAGTGGGCACTCAGTCAAGCTAGGGTGGATAGTACCCCAGAGCCATCTGGTGGTGAAATTTCTGGCATGGTCTATTGGGACTTTCTTTTTCCCTATCTTTTCCTGTGCTACCTTAAGAATCCTTCTGATCAGATCCCCATTCATTTCTTGTACTTCCCCTTCATTCTCCCATCTATTTTTTCCATTCCTGCAATTCTAATTTGCCTATATCCAATCTACCTTCCTCATCTATTTTGCATCCTTGTGTCATTTGAAATACTTCACTGTCTACTGAAATATAATAAATTATTGTCCGCCTTTCTCCAGATGACCATGTCCACTTTCCTTTGCATTGTACCTCCCTATTAACTATCCTCAGATCAAATTATCTTGTGAAGTTCAGTAAACTAGTTCCATTTCCATTGATTCCACTATCCCCTCCCTCAATACCACTCATTCCATTTCCTATGTGTCTATTAAAATCATAATCACTAGCTATCATAATCTGGTAGCCCTGCTGCTGAATATCACTAATCATCATTCTCATCCTATCATATACAGTAGTCCCTCCTTTGAGAGACCGCCCGTACTGCCACCCAAAAGGCGGTGACATATAGCAGGTGGTCCCTCAAAGGAGGTATAAATAACCTGAAAAGCACTACAGAAAGACCTGATAATTAAGGTCTCTCAAAGGAGTGGTCTTTCACAGGAGGGACTACTGTATCTGGTCATTCTATTTATTAGGTAACCCCTCGCAACCCGCATACACTACATACTAGGAGTCTCCCCAACCAGCAATTAATAGCATTACTTTTTTTTATTTCTGTTATGTAACATGCATTATTGACGGTGATATAAAAGTATGTCTGAGTGTGAGTCTACACCTATAGCTACTTTATTTCCATTCGACTCTATTCCTATCCACTGTATTTCATTTTTGATCTCACTATCATCTTCCCATCTGTTCTTCCAGATTTCATGCCACTTCATCCCTTTCTTTATCAGAAACCCCACTCTCCATCCCTTCTTTAGCCCACTCTCTTTTCCTTTATCTGTCATATCATATCCTGTTGGGCCTGTCACTATTCCTTTTTCTTCTTTTCTAATACGTGTTTCTACTAGTGCTATAATATCCATCTTTTCACTTTCAGCTACCTCTTCTATTGCCTGCAGAGCAGACCAAGTTCCATGTTACTACCCAGCGGAGTAGACAAAATACACAGCTGGGGTCTGCTTTGGAGGCAACCTCTTCTATTTCTGCTATCTTTCCTTTGAATCCTCTACAATTGACATACCCTATTTTCATCATGTTCATGTTGTTTTTCTTTCTCTCGCTCCTGCTTGTTCTACTGCTACTTCCCGTTTGTCTGTGGTTCCTTGTTTTCCTGCTGCTGCACCCACTCACTGTAAACCTCCCTTCTGGCTTGGGTGCAACCCACCCCCAGCAAACATCTCCCTCCTCCCTGCAAAATCTTCCCACGCATCTCTTAAAGCTATTCCCCCCGACTACATAACTTCTCCAACCTCCTATTAATCCCACAAATCCAGCTTGCTTCCCACCCACTCATCCTAAGCTGGGTAATATCCCCATCACCAAAGCATCGCATTCTAACTGCGCTAACCTCCCCACAAGCTTCCTGCACCTGCCTGTCCGAGAGATCATTTGTGCTGACCTGCACAATGTAAGCTACATGGACAGTGAAAATATCTGCTTGTGAAGTTGTGTTGACACATATCAAGTCCCGAAGAATACAACTGCTGACCAAGTAATTGTCTAAGCCTGGAATGTTTACTAATTAGGGGTTATTATCACCTATTGGCGCCCCATGCACGTGCTGCGAAAACTGATAAGACTTCCATAGTTCTTCAAGTTCAGCATGCACACATCACTCCTCACTCCAACTTCAAACAATGTTATTGTTAATTAACATTATTGTTATCTGGTTATGACAACGGATTATCGTCACCTTCTTCCTTGCCAGCCTTGAAAAACAACCGGAACTTGTAACTGTGTCATGAAAATTTGAGTTCCTAACGAAAAAAAAAAAAATGGTTGCCTGACCAGGCAAGTACCTATAAATTTTATCTTGCCTGACTTGTCCCTGGCCAATAAAAATCCATGTATCTATGTCCCTGGCCATCGGACACGTGAATTGTCGAGCCCTGCGAGTCCACGTCAAGGACCCATGCTATGACCATGTCAAACACGTTTGAAGCTAACATGACTTCCTACACGTGAGAGTTAATGCCACTTGTCCAACTTTCACGCTGTAGAATATACCTTCTAACTCGCCAGTTTCCGATCCGAGGCACTTGTAGAAGAACAGCAACAAAACAGCCCATGAAATTAATCTCGTAAAGTGGCTGTCGCGATTTTCATCAACCATGGAAGCTGCCATTTTGACTGAGAATTGTGGGAATGACCGGATAAGTAAACAAGACCCGTGTGCAAAATGTTTTCGCATAAATATCTGGGTTAATTTGCTCTTCTAGATGCCATTACCACTCCCCTCAAATTTCGAACGTCAGGTTCTTGCCTCTTGGCACGTAGACCATTTTCCAGAAAGAAGAAAGTTCTTTATTTAAAGAATCATAAATTGTAAAAGACAGTAATAATATTTGCAGTCACTGCGCTTGAAAATGGCAGTATGAGTGTATTGGTATTTCAAAACAAAAGGGGAAATTGTTATAAATATAATCTATATAAACATCGCCATCTTGGCTCTTGGTGATTGACAGGTCACCCAAACCAAAACAAAACTGCGTTCGACTAAAATGTTGTGCAAATAACGCAATATTCACTCTAACTTTCGCTTCCTTTTCAAGATGGGATACGACGGGCATTAATCTAAACAAAAGGAGAAAGTATCTTGGGAAATAAATTGAGGTTTTGATATAAATATTGTTGAATCGCCGGCATAAACATTTCGACGATTGTCGTTCCCCGAATGGTCATCCAATCACACACGCGGGTGTACAAAATTGCTCCAATAAGAGAGCTTAATTTCAGTCATGTGAAAATGGTGAATTGATTAGCAAGATGCCCCGCCTTCTTGCAAAACCAAAACAAACCCGGCATCTGCGAACAGCTGATAGAGGACAAGCGGAACCGGTTTAGAAGACAAATTTTGAGTATTCAGAATTGTGGAGAACAATATTTAAGTTCGGATGTAGGTAACATAGAGTCTTCCGAATCAGGTTTGAAGGTGAGATAGAAAGATGTTTGGTTCAAGACGGTTGGCAAAGCGCTCAATTATTGGAACTCGGGTGAGCGCACCATGGCAAGATGGCCGGTTTTATCCCGGGATCATTCAAACCGTTCGGCCAGGCCCAGCTGGTCCAGATTTATACGAGATCGTATTCGATGATGGCTACATGAAAAACATGACAGACAAAGATGTCATTGGACCTGGCTTTCAACCAGTTACTGGATTAAAACTGAAACATGGCCAGAAAGTATACATCACTTACAATGGGCGGGAGTACTGTGGCCTCGTCATAGCGCACGACACCGACACTGATGAAGTAGAAATAAGTGTACGATTGCCAGACCTGTCAGAAACAGTGCTTATCAGAAGACTGGAAGATGTTCGGTTGTTGGAAAGCAGAAAATCAGCAAGATTACAGGACCAAGACACAGATTATTCGCGACTGGCTGATGCCCACCCGGAGCCAAAAAAGCGCGCGGTATCCCATGTCATCGATGTTCCATCCTTGCCAGTGGCGAAAAGGTAAAAATGTGTTTCACAATTTTGTCATATGAATGCATGTATGTCACTGCATGCTGCGTAGAATCATTCTGCCAAAACTCAGATTGTGTGCCATGTATGAACTTTGTGATCAGAATGCAGACAAAGTGCTGTGCAAGTGGGGGATTTTGCCCAGGCCACAGCCCATGCAGTTTAAGAAGCCGGCCGGCGTTATGACCTGGCCTGTTCGCATACATGTATTGTATTGATATGTTTGCAGCTGTGCACAAAGTGTAAATCTAGGCGAGTACATAATACTAGGTCAGATAACCGCCAATCTTTAGCGATCTAATGTCCACGTAGTAACCCTAAACTCTGGCCTTTGAACTCAAGAAGTACTTTTGACACCTCTGTTGTTAGCTTGGTTAACAACACTACCACTGTCAACAGGAAATCTTACCTCTGTCTCTCATTACAAAGTAAACACAAATTATTTGTCAAATGTGCAAAGACAAAGAAGAAAAACAGTCGTGGACTATCATTATTGCATTTATATGATTAATTTGCAAGCTCTAAGTGTGGCTTATGCCTCAATGACAATTGATACATTATTCCTACTATCCTTGAAAACAGTAGACTGAAACATTATTCTGACATAACTACTCAAGTGTTGTGGTGAAAAAAAGTAAAATCTTCTTTAAGAATCTTCTTGAACCCCAGAGCATGATGTTTAAAACATTTTCCTTGCTCAATTTGAATTTGTATTCTTCATAAAAACAGTTCCAGAAAAATGTTAATGGAATTCCAACTTTTATGTATATTATATCTCGACATGATTGT
>CAXHWN010002284.1:0-15000 GCA_964020975.1 Hermodice carunculata
CAAGTACCATATTTTAAGACATGTACCTGACAACACCCACCCTTAATATGAATATTATCTAATGCAATTTTACCTTTTATAATAGCCTTGACTTTGTGGCCCAGTTTCATGTTTTGTTTGAATCGTTATTGATGTCAATTTAATTTGTGTCCATTATGGATATATTACTGATATAATCTGTACACAGTCCATGTTGTATTCTATCAAGTCGACATACGTTGCATCACTTGATAATATCTTTTGAGGGACAGGTGGGGAAGAAAAGAAAGGAAATGCGGGTGCGAATGTTCGGGCCTCAACTCCTGTAGTTTGTATTTTAGATACGGTGTAAAATATCAGCAAAATACAACAAATTCGTCCTGCGTCTTAAGAATGTTTATAAAAATGAACGTGTGCAAATTATGTGTACGTGGAATGATAGAGTGACATGTGGAACCTTCAATCTAGATACAAATTGTCAGTATACAATCTTATATTAGACGTTAATGGCACTGTAAATTCCGGTACAGTTTACACCAGCGAACATTTAATACATTTATGTAAGGCTCCGTTGCCATTTACGTTGTAAACGATTTTGTCAGTGTGTGTACTGCAGAATACTATGAAACTGCCTGAAACATCCGGCCACACCACTCACTAGCCTATGGTTGTCCATCCTGGCATCTTAATTTACGTGGTCATCTATGTTGTATGATATGTGAAGTAAAGATACATGGACGTTTCAATTACTTCTTTTTTTGTCTAAATGCCCAGTTATGAGTGTCAGTTTTTGTGCTTACGCACGTTATCTTGACGATAGAAATGCTGTCTGGATGACTGGTTGCTGAACTGATATGAAATTATAATAATAAAGCAAAGCTAGGCACAAAAGATCTCCGCATGGCTGTCTTAATTTGATTTAGCAGAGACTCAGATGACAACAAAATATCCTAGCACCTGGGTTATATATATATATATATATATATATATATATATATATATATATATATATATATATATATATATATATATATATATAGGTTCTGGGGAAAAAGACACAAATACGAGAGAGAGAGAGAGAGAGAGAGAGAGAGACAGAGAGAGAGAGAGAGAGAGAGAGAGAGAGAGAGAGAGATTATCCTTGTCATTTCTTATAGTTTTATACTTTTATGCAACACAGTATAAACCAACGGGCCAATTGTCACAAAGGTACACAATAGTGAACGTCCAGCGCCTTTATTCCTGCTAGAGAAATGTGAGAGGGAAAGTCTTTGCAGTTACATAAACAAAGCTTTATTGTCATACAACAGATCATCATGTTAAAACATTTGAATCTAGCAACCTCTCTGACGAGAATTTTAGAGTTTCAAACTGTTAGGTGGATACTTTAAAGGTAATGTAATTGTCTGTAAATTGGGTGTTCAGTCATGTGACTAAATAAAGTGGGATAATGGCCACAAATAGTTAAGTTATTGAACATATGCAAAGCATGCAGAATGAGCCATCAGAAATAGCAGTGCTCAGGTTTGTGGCAAAGCACCAGGCATACCAGAGGGTAATTCCCAAAGAAGATTCCCGTAATTACAGACAGAGGTACTTGGTGCCGTACGATAAAATCAAAAGAGTACAGAAAAAAATTGAAAAAATTGATTGGGAAAGGGAACCAAGAAGCAAAGAATCAATTCTGTGATGATCTGTTTGAAGTGCCTATAACCAGGCAGCCAATGACATTCCAGGTCTGCCAGTAGCACCAGCGGGACTGTTGTCAGAACTGCTCATGTTAGAAGTAATACAGAACCACAGGAAACATAGGCTTAAGTGCACACACACACACAGAGTCTTGCACGCTTTATTCAAGTGATTGTGAAGCTAGCATCAGTGGTTACAGTACTGGAAGTAGGTCTAAGATAGAAAGATACCTGTTGTTGGCATTAGAACAAACAAATATATATTTCTGAAAAGAAAAAAAAAGATTTCTCAAAAGAAAATGAATCAAATCAGATCAAAATACAAAACCTGGGTGCAGAAAAGAACACAGTACTTGCACAGGTTCAGTCTGTGAGTGGTAGGTTACAAATCTTGAATTTGACACAAAATTGTCGGATTTTGAAAGTTTATAAGCTGACTTGAAAAAAAAGAAGAACTGGTTGAACAACTTCAAAACCAAATAAGTAAACTCCAGATCAACACGAAAAACACACACACACACACACACACACACACACACACACACACACACACACACACACACACACACACACACACACACACACACACAAAAATAAGGAGAAAAGATAAACGTTTAGGCCTATATGTACAACAGCCTTGTATAGCAGCTACTGTGGGGGAAAACGAAGAAAATGAAAGTGCATAAAAACCAACGCTGGAAATGTTACAACAGGAAAAGCGGTACTTTCAGAAAAAAGGTTTGGTATAAAAAAAAAAAAAAAAAACAAAAACAAAAACCAAAAAAAAAAAAAAAAAAAAAAAAAAAAACCACCAAGATGCCGCCAATTTCAGGATTCAGTTGACACTGTTTTCAATAGTGAGGAAGTACGAGGCCTGAAAACGCGCATCACTGAGTTAGAAAAAGATAAAGCATAGCTACAGGATGTCAATTCATTGCTGAAAAAAAACATAGAGAAGAGACGTTTGTGGATTGAAACGAAACAGATGAAATTAGAGAAGTTTGTATGCAACTATTGGCAAAGCAAATAAGCATGAATTCAGTAAGTGAGGACCATGATGTTGCAAAGGGTCAGGTGTCACAGGAATTGATGAAAAATATTGATCCTCTTTCAGAAATGGGTGTCACAATGCATGGAGAGGGCACCTCAAAATTTCACAGTCATTTTCAAAATTTCCAGTTCGCGACAAAAGAAGGCATCACATTTTCTGCAGGGTTAACGGAAATGGCAGGTGGTGATGCTTCAAAATTATGGACGCTTTTAATGGATGCACAATAGCAGACACAATAGAAAACAACTCCGAAGAATCTGATATTAAGGTAGCAAGATTGGCTGCTTCTATCAAAAACACCATGTCAGATCAGGGTTCGGTTAAGCCATGCTTTAACAAACAATTGGACAGGCTAAGATCTGATATGCTCCCTTAATTGATTAGTGCCTGGGAAAATCTGTCAGGCAACAAGAAAAAAAGTTTTTTCATCGAAAGGCAACTTTTATTGTAAAATGCAAATTTTGGTAAACTTTGCAACAGAATGTGACAAAACATTGTGCGCTTTTGAAAGCACTGTTGATATGCATCAAAAATTCAAAAGTAATTTTGTCACAAGCGAGTGAGTACGGACCAGCACGTTTAGTTCGCAAAGCATGCAAAGCTTTCCATTCCTATGGAAGTGAGGAATCTTGCGTTGCATCGTACTCTAGACATACCTAAATGGAAAAGATTCAAAATGCTCGAATAGTTTAGAGGTGATCGATTTAGCATACTGTTTATGATGCAGCGGCCATGTATAATCATAGGAAGCATATCGCGGATTTTCTTGAAACGTAGCCTGCACCAAACAGTCTTCTCCAAGCCGTGAAGGAAGATGTCAAAACGAAAATGAATAATTCAGGAATTCGTGCATTGGGAGTCATAAACAACATTGTGACAGGCCCCTTTCGGCGAATGATTGAAAAGGCGGGGTCTACCCTAGATGTAAATTCATATTTGCATCAAATGAAACATACATTTGAACGATGGTGGAAGGATGCGTCTTCGCTAATGTCAGGAGAATCTCCATTTAATAAAAGTAAAATCCCAATGCATCGCAATCAACTTTATAAATTTCTTTTTGTGGATTCTGAAGATGAAGAGGTGGACGAGCTCACAATACCGGATCTTGAATTACTAATGCAGGGCATGTTGTTGAACTTGGAGAGACAAGCACAAGATCAGTTACCGGGAGGCAAGTGTGCGCATCCAGAGGAATCTTTCAGACAACAGACAAAAATGTGCCTACAACAAACGTGGACTCGGAGAGAGATTTTGGCTTTTCAGACAATCTAAAGCAGGCAAAACCTGCAGGGTCTGTTCTGTTGTACGAAAAACTGACCCTGTGGGTAAATATTAAAACTAGTGCATGGTTCGATACAAAATCTCAGATAGAAAAGGGAAAAAAAATGAAGTGGCCATAAAAGATGTACCAGCCTTGCGGGAGAAGTTCAGACAGCGATGTAAATTAATGAGAGAACAAAAAAGTGAGGGTTTTTTTTTTTCAAAACAAGTGAATAAAGAAAAAGCCGAGATCAATGAAAATGAGCGAAAAATAGCATCAACAAATAGAATTGCATCGGTAGGTCAAGTCAGGACTTCAGCCGAAGGAAGTGATTCAGAAATTGCAAAATTGAATATAGATTGAGCTCATGAAGCACTATTGGCACAAACTGATTTCTGTAAACAAATTGTGAAATCTAAAGGACCCGAGGAATTATTTTTTTTCAGTTCAAAACAGTATACAAATAGGGAATTATATTTTCAGATAACGTTCTAATAGAAAATCTGAGGGAAATTATCAATCTCAGTCCGATCTCATCTGATGCCGCTGACAGTGAAAAAAGACGCACAAATATTGATACTGAAAAGCGCGGAAGATTTGTTCAACTTTAAGAAGCAAGAATTAAAAGTGCAGTAAATAATAGTCAGAAAAAATTGAGCATCATGATAGAAAATCCCCAGCTTCTAAGTGTTTCTGAAATTAAACCTAGATTTTTGGATGACGTGGATGAGTGTTTAAAATGGTATGATGGTGTAGTAGCAGGTATTTAAATTTAAAAAGAAAGCATGAAAATCTTATGAGGGTAAAATCCTTGATTGATTATAATGAAGAAGAAATGTCAAATTTTGAACTGTTATTGGACATAAAGAAAGGAGACTTAATGATTAAGGAAAATAATACTTATTAAAATCTCATAATATAGGCTTAGGTTGAAACAGCTTTCTAAGAGCGGTGCCATGACAACAAGGCAATGAAAAATACCTGTTTCTGGTAACCAGGCCCTCCTACCCAATGTTTTCACCGAAGTCAGATTGTCAGAGACTATAACTGCTTTTATTCTGCAAAAAAACATGAAAGTTGATTTATTTTACCTATATTCTATGTATGGGGAAAAAGTATTCTGACAGTCAACATGCATTTGTACATAAGGTGTATTTTAAAACAAACACATGTAGGCCTATAATCCAACAGCTTATTTTCATCAATCATCCTTCTGTTTATCAGTTATATTTACAGACCTATCATAGAACAGCATATGTCAATTTGTACTTCATAATAAAAAGAACACCCAAATTAATCCCTTCTCCACTTTTCAGCCTGTTACTAGAACCACTAACAATTTCAACAAAGACTTAACAATTACTATTGTAATGTAAACAATCAGTTGCGAACTTCTCAGCCTGGTTTCCTTTGTGTGGAGTAAAAACTACCTATGGTTTGGGACAGGTGCCGGGTCCCAGCTGCCAAGGATATCAGACATGAGAGTTTCGTATCCATGTTAAAACTACTTATCACTTCAGGTCATACAGCATATCTCATACAGAGAGACACACTATTCAAAGTTGTTACCCAGCTTCTTAAGGTAACTTATATGTATTTAATACCTAGCTGTACGTAATATGTTAGTTCTCATGCCTGGTCTCATTGGTGTGGAGTATAAACTACCAAGGGGTTGGGAGAGGTGCCATGTCCAAGCCGGCAATGATGTCATACAAAGGTAATTTCAAAATCAAACAACACAACAACACGCTTCAGTGTATCTGGAAAAGGTGAATTCCGCAGGAATAATTGTTGAAAGTTGCTTTCAAACTACACTAAATTGTTATTTAAACCATATATTTTAACACAAAATGCATTACAAAAATCGGCTTTTCTATCACCACCACGATTATACACAAAATGAATCCAAAATTATACCTGATATGTTCATATGACACATCTTGCTCAATTGATTGATACTAGTAAATATGCATGTATGTGTGTACATATGTATATATGTTTTGGTTGAGTTGTTTTGAACATTGTTATATGAACAGTAATGGAGTAATATGTAGAGGCGGGCACCATTGCAAAAATGATTTTACCATTTGCATTTCAGACAATGGCATGTAGATCGAACTGGGAGTGTCTGCGTCATGGCCTGTGTGAGGGGAGTGTGTTTGAGGGGTGCCGGTTGCGTCGTGGTCGGTTTGTGCACTTGGGTGACGATGTGCCTTTGTATGATTCAAATTGCCATCTTGATATCTTGCAGGATATCAAGGACACATTTCATGCTACTATCAAGTATGGCAGTCATCCAGTTGACCCATAATTCCATGCAGCATATAGCCTATATTTGTTCATGGTCACAAATTTGCGATTGAGCCTGGCTACTTCCTCTGGTGCACTAACATCTGGTTATGTGGTGTACCAAGGGCAGGAATGAGTGTCAAAGGACAGCCAGTAGGTCAGCCATTTGCCTACTTGTTTGGATAAAGCATTCATATGTTATATTACCTGTAAAGGGAGACATATCATATTAATGATACATGAGCTACAGGCCAATTGTTACCAACACCATTTTTTGTTCATAGCAAGTGGTGTTTTATTGTACAAGTGCAGTGGACTCTAGCATGTCTGCAGATGCCATTAAAAATTAACCACTTTAAACCATAACTACCCTCCACTACCTTTAAACAATCGGACCTCCCCCGCCCCCCCCCCCAAATGAATATTTTTGACATAACAATCTCCAGCATGTCTAGACAAAAAGAATCCCTGATCACACATTCACACACAAAAAGAGTGCATGGAAGTTAGGACTACAGAAGTGGCTATCTGCACTGATGATTCCTGATAGGATGAAACATGCCGAGTATACTCAAAATTTCTGAACAAGCATATAGATATATTGCATTATATATATGTGTATATATATATATATATATATATATATATATATATATGTATGTATGTGTGTGTGTGTGTGTGTGTGTGTGTGTGTGTGTGTGCAAACATACATATGTCTCAAGCGACATGTTACCATATTTTAGATTCACTTTGATTTCTAATGATAATTTCAGGTAACAAGTTTTTTTTGTTTTTGTTTTTGTTTTGCTGTTGTCATTTTCTCTCTACTGATATGGACTATATCACCCAATAAGGGTATGTCAAGTGCTTCTGATCTAGAAAGCCTCATTGTTTATGATGGCAAATATACGGGGATACCGAGTTGTGTAAAGATGCAAATATCCCTTGTATTTTTGTGTAAATAAACATTTGATGCCCAATTTACTTATTTTTTTTATTCTTCTAAACTATACCAGAGAAGCATTTATGCAGCTGAATGACTCAAAAAAGCCCCCCCCCCCCCCAAGAATTTACATGTGCTGGAAAAA
Organism: Hermodice carunculata; assembly: GCA_964020975.1. NCBI lineage: Eukaryota > Metazoa > Annelida > Polychaeta > Eunicida > Amphinomidae > Hermodice > Hermodice carunculata. The sequence goes on from CAXHWN010002284.1 coordinate 7,360, forward strand.
GTAGGGCTGCATGTATGTAGTAACCCATATTGTACCTATTATTGAAAGTACTGCATTTCTTATTATTCACAGTTTCATTTGGGCAAAATGCTTGTGCTGCAGAAGTGTTTATCTGGTATATTCAGCGTGTTTGAATAATGCATAAGATATATGCATTATTGTATGCATGCATTAATCTCTGCAGGTAAGATTAAAGGACCTCCTGACCTTTGCTTCAGTTCCTACAAGCTTCAAAGTTTGTAAGTTTAATGTTTATTATAATAATATATGCATATTAGTCCATAACGATTCCTTTCCATAAAACAATAAACTGTCATGTGACCTGTTTGTACCCATAAGAGAAACTGTATATCTGGACTAATGTGCAAATTGTGATGGAATGAGACGGGTCTGTAGCTGCACAATGTACATCATGCAACTTGAATTTAAGCTACAATTTATGTTAATGATATGCAAATGTTATGGATATATATGTTTGTATTAATTATTCTCAATTGAGTTCAGATACTTTAAAATATGCAAATGAACTAAAATTAAAACACCTGTATTTTTCACTGGCTTATATGAATGCTTACTGAGCATGGTCGGCTGATGGAATCTTTAAATATATGTTAATTATTTGCATACCTGCCCATGAATGAATTACCCTTTTCACCAGAGCATATGTAAAGTGCCTTGTCTCTCAAGAATGCAAAATGATGAACAAAATCACGATAATCCAGTTAAAAATGAGAAAAAAAGACTTGTTATAGAGAACATTCGAAAAATACTTCTCCGTTTTGAATATATTATGTAAATTTATGTTAAGTAGCGTAACATTATTCAAGTGAAACCTACGTTAACCAGATAATTATCCAAGTAGATATTACCCCAGATCTGAAGCAAAATTTTGAAGAAATGTCCAAACAACGGAAGATTTTGGACGTAAAGTACCCCAAAATGCGTTTTTTTCATAAATTATGCTAATTAGGCACATGAATTATACATATTACATGCCTTTTTGTATAGTATGACCTTGAATAGAAAAGTGCTCTTAGCGATCAACTTAAGGTCAAAGGTCAAGTAGTGTTTTAATGTCATTCACTTAAGGTGGAAGATCTGAAGCCAGCACCTTTGGATAATCTCTAATCAGTTGTTCATATTTTTGGATAGTTTGATACTAAAACTACGTGCTCCCAAAAACTCAGATGTGTGAACATAAAATTTATTAGGAAAATTGATCTCAAAACTTTTGTTTACACTTAAACCTTTAAGCAGTGCCGGGCACATAGGTTTGTTTGCATGGTCAAGATGATGAACCATATCATTGTGTGCACAGCCATTAATTCATGACTCCTGGAAACTAATTGAGTCATTGACAAGGGTCACTCACAGGAAACCATTAGTCGTAAAGAGAAGAATGGGCGAGTTCAGACTAATCAATACCATTTTTCTGATTACTTTGGAAATCTCTATTGATGTAAAACAAATTAGTACAATCTACTTACTGGGCCCCAAATATGGAAAGCCGCATGTGAACCCACACCCAAACAAGCCAAGTGTAGTGTTCCCAAGTTAAAAAAGTCGAGATTTAATCCACAAAATTCATTTTTTTTTCATAACAACATCACAGAGGTAAAGCTACAAGTTTTTTTCACAGACTTATTCAATCACAGAACAGAAGAAATGAGTATTTGTCATCTTACAGACATAAATGCGTCAGAATTGGCAACTTTTTCTTTCAATGCGCTTTTCTCGGAACTGTTTTTGCCCACCTCTGCAATTTGTATCTCGCCTCACAAACGTACTAATTGCCCTATCACATTAAAATCAACAGACATCAAAGAAAAAATATATCCAGGAGCAGTTCCCAGGATCTTATTTTTTCTGACAAGCCCTTGCGTGACTTTTGGAGCAATTTATAGGAAGAAAATGGACCACCTGTCAAGTTTTAATAAATAAAAAAAGTATAACTTTTTTATGCTATTTCAGGACTAACCATTGAATTTCATCATGGAAATGTATATATTTTTAAAATTTCTTCTGATTTCAACTTGAAAAAAGAAAGTTGTGCGACATCTGCGCAAAAAATTGAAAATCCTACCAAGCCAGTTAAAGAATGCTATAAAATCTCAAAAAAATTCCACTCCTGCCAAATAATAATAATAAAATAAAAATAAATAAATAAAAGAAAAAACAAAAAAACTATGGACACAAATCAATGGATATTTAGTAATCGGAATATATATAGGTTTAATGTACTTGAATGTAAAAACATTAAATGGGTAATATCGATCCAAAGTTGCCAGTCTATCTGTGCACTAGCTTCACTGCATCCACCTTAAATATATTTTTGATAATAAAAAATGTCAGACGTGGGGACATTTGTACCCAGTGACACCTCATTGAAACTCATGTTAAAGTTTGGAGGTGTTTGTTCCACACATTTACCATATTTTCGAACTTTGAATGCCCGTAACTCTGAAACTGTTTGGTCAATCTGAAGATGAGAACAGATTTGAGCTTCCGGGAACACAGGCTTTCATTTAAATGCCATTAAAACTCATAATCATAAGGAATAAAAAATCACCCGAACACCCTACTGTAAACAGATTAACGTTTTTGGAAGCTGATGTTCAATCCAAAGTTAACATGTAAGCAGTATATGTTCGAAACAGGGATCCGATTTAAGCCGTTTTCAATTAAAATAGTATTTTAGGAATTCTTTTGTGTTATATAAAAATTTAACTGGAATCAAAATCTATAATTGATCAAATTTGAAGGAAACCAATCCGTGTTTTGAGATTGCCATGTTGACAGTAGGTGCCTGGGACGAGGCTGCTGCCCCCGGCCCCGGTACCGGCCCGCGGGTTTGTTTCCGTGTCTGTGTCTACGTAAACTTTCCGGAGATTTTGGAACACTTCAGTGTGTAGCCGTACACGTGTGACAGCCAACATTAAGAGCAATCTATGATATTTTTCCAGAATATGTGTGGGCCATAAATAAAATGGCAACGTATGCAAAGCACGTTCGTCTTCTCTTCCAGTAAGAGATTATGGATATAATTTACCACATGCTGTTCAAATGAAGTGTTCATGAGATTTTTTTCTTTCCTCGATATATATATTTAGGCATATAATTATTTTTCCATCCTTTATTTTTGTTGCATGTTGCACTGGACAATGAGAAGTGCTTCAAGCAAGCAGACACAACCTGGAGCCTGTTTTACGGGTAAATTCAGTCGCATATAGATTTCTTACCCAAATCAATAGAGTTTCTGGTCAGTATAAGCTTGTATAATCACGCTGGAGTTTATCGGTATTATGTTGAAAGTGTCAGTGAAAGAAAAAAGTAAAAGCTGGTTGTGTGATGGATGGGGGTCTTGCGTGGGCGCATCTTGATTCAGAAGCCGGTGAGGAAGTATAAGTGGGGCAACTGTCGGGTCTTGGGCGACTTCTGCTAGACCACCACACAGCTGCGTAAGAGCTGCTGCACTCAGGCGGCTTCTCTTGTGTTACGTGTCACTCGAATACACGCTTTTGCCGATCAAAGTGACCAAAGCCTCAACCAATGATTCTGCAGAGGTGTTTATCTATACTCGTTCCATCTTCACAACTCATCTATACCGTTTGTTCGTTTTGAACTCTTTTCAACGCTTATATTTCTTAAATGCTCTAGTTACAATTGCAAGTCATAGTTTCCCATCGTGGCTTAACGGAGGCAGCTTATTACGTTGCGTATGAACGGAAGCTTTGCCAAAGCAGCACACAGAAGTCATACGCTGCAGACCAATTGATGCACTTTACCATACAAAATAGGAAGTGCAGTTTTGCGTTTTCCCGCGTTTATACCAAACCAAGCTTTAATTCTTGTCACATGCCATGCCACCCCGAATAAAAAGGCATATCGATATATAATTCGATGTCTGCTCCAAGTTAGACAAAAATGATACAGAGACCCATACGATGAGCAATTCTCGATGGAGGTCTTCCATAAATTATTTGTGTACATGTGAGCCAACGTTTTTTGCTCGTTTGATCCGCAGACCCCCTTGGAGTAAAACGAACCTGCTCATACGTTTGTCGAATATTGAAGAACAGTGCCTTTTTATGTGATGGTCCATTTTAATGCAAATGGATGCTTTCTTGGCCACGCCCAAAATTAGCATGTGCATGTTATTTTTTGCATGGTATTCCGCTACATGTTAAGTCTCATCAAACTCGGTGGTTTACAAAATAAGCTTCTAAGCATTATAGATTGCTGTGTGATGCGTAGATGGGACATTTATGAGGGCCTGGATCAGCTGTCCAATGTTTTCTACGTAGGCTATTTCAACATGCTCAGTGGTAGGCGCATTTTATCTTATATTCTACAGGAGTAATATACCATGCCAAAGATGATATGCTCAAGAGCAGGGACAAGTTTTAACATACTGTGGAGGAGGGATTATGCTCTTCTGGGAGTCACATGCCTAAGGATTAGGGTCTCTATCGCCATGTGGAAAAATTTGGAAAACATACTGAAGAGGTTCATATTATCTCCATGGAGACAGGGATATGGGTTTTCATTTGGATTAATGGGGGTGGCTGGTGTTTAGGAAAAGCTCGACTACAGCTTACTATATATAGACAATTTATTATTTGAAAAGAGTTGCAGAGTTGATTGTGTCGGTATTCTGGATTCATACCTACATAAATTACAGAAGAAAATGTTGCAATTATTCTGGATGAATATAAAATAGCATATATATTGTATTTAACTGTGATAATGTGGCCACACCTGCGGAAGGACTGTGAGCTCGACTTAGGTCCTTATGGCGTAATGTGCGGAAACATTTATAGACTATATCATTTCCGTCTTCGGCTCAAGTTGCTGCCTGAGATTTCCGAAATTCATTTTACCTCTTTCAATGCCATCTGCGATTAAGTCGAACTACTGAGGACTAATTGTTTGCATTATTATAATATTGATGCTTGATTCACATTCCTTGGAAATACTTTTTATTTAAGTTCCAGCATGCTTATGGTACCTGAGAATATAATGGCCGGTGTCAACAGCTTTTCTCGGCGCGCTTTTGAGGATTGCACCCAAAGCGCGCCAATGACAGCTGTTGGCTCAGTCCACATCTTGGCAATAAAAGAGTCAAAGATGCACATTAAGGACAGCTATCGACAGTGAAAGACTTTCAATAACAACCTGTGCTAATCACATCTGCCCCTTCTCTTGTGAAAAACGTAGGCCAATGCGTATCACCACAATCTGAATCTGTTGCAATGCAGCAATATCTCGGAATGCTCGGGTTTTTTTTGTTTTTGTTCTTTTGTTTTGTTTCTTGGATTATCTTGTAAACGAATTAAAGTACTTGTCTGACAAGGATATATATATATATATATGCTAATTTGTGTAGTACCTCAACCATCACACATCCATCTGGTAACCTTGCTCTTGTGCTGCACGTATGCTAAAATGTATGCATGTAACTCCTACATACCCCACAGTACAGTAAAGATTTTTGTCCTGTTTGTTGTGTTTATTTTTGAGATAACATCTTACTTCACTAGGACTCATGCATGGTGATCTCGACGTCACGTTTAGTACTGCGTAGAACTCCCACTTCAGTGTTAAGCTTGAGGTATTATATTAAGCAAGGGTTATGTGCAGAGCGAAATATATCGGCAGAGATCAATATTAACTGGTGGTCCAACGGTGATAACGGAAGGAAAGAAGAAAGCGACTTGGGCTTTGGGCTTACATCCACCCTAAGATGGCTGAATCACGAGCTTTCTTGGCGGGTCTACAGTTTTATGGTTTCCTATACTTTCTGTTGAGTTACACAATAGGAAATAGTAAAGGTAGTTTAACGATTCATCTTGAAATCCTTAAATTCAAATTGTGAAATAAAACGAACTGGATGGTACAACTGCACCCGTGGGCTACACTCAATATTGAATACACAGGAGTACAAAAAATCGAATAATATCAATATATTGTAATGTGCAGAACTAGAGTCACCAGATAATTATATGTTATGCCACGAAATGTGAATTTAATATACATATACCATTGAGTGCTTTCGTTGGCCAGTATGCCTAGAACCCTGCAAAACATATCCGTATGAGGAGACCTCTGATTAACCAGCATGTGTATAATTATATAGCCTATGTACCCAAGGAAGGTTTTCCGATTGATTATCGTGTCTATAATTATATATGTCGTATGCGTGTGTAAAAAATTACCAGCGTTTGCATGCATTGGATTATGTCACTACTGAGACATGTAGTTAAATTGTGTGTTTCCTCCGCCTATATTCTGCTGGTGCTGCTTCTTCGACTTTCTCTTCGTGTAGTTTTCTTCAACCTTTCTGGTTTCCATGCGAAAGTTTATCAAACATGGAAAGAGTGTGTATCTAGGTGGGAGCCAATTTGGGGTTACTTGGACTGGATTGACGAGTTCACATGGTCACTGGAGCAAGAAACAAAAACTTTGATCAAACATGGTACGATTGTGTGTGTAAGTGGGAACCCAACTCAAAATGCACCTTAGTCACCATGATCTAACCCTGAAGGTCTTTGGGTCAATTATGTGAATTTGTTTTTCATGCGATTGCTCCTGTAGAATTTAACGTAACTTTCATGAGATATAGTAGGATTGTGTATATAGAGAAGACTGAGGTCGGTATTTATTTTTGGTAACCTGGACCTAATCGTCGAGGTCACGGGTCATTTACTCGAATTTTATTTCTGTGCTATAAAACCCCAAGAGCTAAAAAAAAAAAAAAAAATTACAAAACTCGTGAAGAACAAGATTGAAGCGCGAAACATGGTAGAGGATAGGTATAAAGCTGAAAAAAGGTGCGATTACGTTTAAACTACCTTGATCCAATTTTCAAAGACACGGAATGACGATTTTTTTTCCATGTGATTAGTCCTGAAGAACTTACCAAAACTCAATGAAAATTGGTAGGGTTATATGTAAATGTTGGTTCTGGGCTCGGCCCAACTGTCAAGATCTCAGGGTCATTTATGTATATTGATTTTTATTCACTTACGATGATTGTTCATGAACATACCATATATCCCGATTAGTCCTACATTATGAATGCATTTGACAACACTGATACAACTATCATGACAATAGATTTTATTTTTTCAAAATGCCAAGGACACAGACGTATTGGTAGTCGGCTTAGCTGGCCCTTTGAGTGTCTCCTCTTACCACTGTTGGGGGGGGGGGGGTGGTGAGGGTGGATGGGGGGGGGGCTGTAGTCAGTACTGAAGGTGGACAAAAGGAAAGAGACACAGCCACTTATTAGTTAGCAAACGATTTATACTGAGTATAGTGGCATAGTTCCTATTTTTATCTGCATCGCACATACGGTGACATTTTTTGACTATGAATAAAGAATTTCCTGCGTAGCATTGGGTCAAAAAGGGTTTCTAGGTGATGGAATGCATATCTGTCTAGACTGCAATCTGAGTAGACTTTGATTGCAGTGAAATTATAGCAAAAATTTTATGGAAAGGGTTATTTGCTAATTCTGTCATGAAATATCACGCAACAACCGCCATTGTCCATACACAAAATGCGTGTGCTGGTTTTTAAGTCATTCGAGTGCAATATAAGTGACCAAAGATAAAGCGTTGATTAATCCCGTATTACATG
>CAXHWN010002285.1:0-10000 GCA_964020975.1 Hermodice carunculata
TGGCCATACATGAGCCTCTGACAAAACCTTGTGTTGCCTGAGAAAAATACCGACCCTCTGACAAAATCTTGTGTCGCCTAAGAAAAATCCCTCCAAAATGTCACCCCTCCCACCATGTGATGGGAATGTTAATAAAAACCTAGAAATTTTCTCAACATGCAGCTCAGCAGAAGAGCAAAATTTTGCTTAGAGTTTACGTGAAAAAAAGTGATTTTATGTCCAGTGTCGATTTGCAGAAGAGTCTGTAAAAAGTTACGCAGTTTTGATTATTAACCTACATGCTCATGTAAATCACAGTAACACGAATTTAATTTACAAATTTTTTGTAGTTACATAGACTTGTGTTATGAAGCTTCATCTCATAACTCCTTTTGCCTTAGCTAAAACTGTCTGTTGGTGAGATGTTGTCTATTCCGATGACTTTTAGTAATTGTAGTGTAATTGAAAAACAGTTTGAATGTGACTTGCACATGGGCTCTATCAGTATAGCATTCCCCAAGGAAAGCTGTTGACTCAGTTTGAGATTCACGGGGAAAGGGTTAAAGTGGTGTGTGTGTGTGGGGGGGGGGTTGTCAGCTGAAAAAAAGTGTTCAAACTTCGAATTGATACATTGACCTTTCTCACCTTTGGCAGCACAGATTGATATCTTTCAAGATGAGACATTTACATTTGCGCATAATTTTGTCCAAGAATTGTCTTTTACACCCTCAATACAATTTTCATTGAGTCAATCTGCTTACTAGTATTTAGACAAAATCATAAAAGGTAAGGTCAAGACCAACTGGTTGATATGGGTTTTCAGTGGGGGATTCTGTAGGCAGCTGGGCTTGGTATGTGTATTTTCATTAGTTTTATTGTAATTTGCCCCCATGTAACTTTAAAACTGCTGTACTTAGAAACGCTAAATTTCTTAGGGTGAATGATTGTATATACATGTATGGTTAAAATACTCCTGTAAATTTGACAACTTTTGCTGCAAAATTATTCCACGTATTGAATAGTACTTTAAAATAGAATCTTACAGAAATACACACCTCTAGCCTGCAAGAATTTTGTGTGTTGGGTTGTGTATTCAGCCAAATACACATAAAATTGCTAATTGGGACTTGTTTAGATAATTTCACAGTCAAAGCCTCACTGGGTGTGTTTCTATGGGTGATATACTGGTTGCCATCAACACCTCGATGTTTGCACAAAAATTGTCTGCATACCTGTCGATGTTTGCACAGTTTAAGGGATTAGCATTGAATTACCCGTCTTAAATGGGATGAGCAGATATCATATGTGCCAGCACATGAATTAAACAAATTTACTTGACTATCTTTGGTTGTTAACATCTCATCAAATCTTCACTAGCCTTGTTCAATTAAAGGGAAAAAAATCCAGCTAAAGTTGAATAGATAAATCTTCTTAAAATCAATGGCAATGGAAAGAATATAGTACAACTTTTGGAACAATTTTTTGGCTTGATGTTATTCCTATTTTAAATGTTACTTTGGGAGCTCAAGAATTGAAAAAGTTATCAATGGTAATTGCATTTACTTAATATTTTAATTGAATAAGACCCCATCCATTTAAAGGAAAATGAAAATTGGTTCTCTGCACAGTTGCATATATCTGTAAAGAGTATTATAGGGTGTATATCTTTGTATGTGTACATGTTTTGATCACGTTACAGGGTTTCCCCCAGTTTTGGAGAGCAGAAAGGTAGTGAACCTGATGGCAACCTAGAATTTCTTGTTTCAGGACAGAAATTGACCAAATGTTACATAAATATTACTAAAATTACCTACTTTTCAATAAAAAGGGGAAAGGTGGGCCACCTTTGAGCTTATATTGTGGGGAAAACACTGCATTATTACTTTGTAAATTAAGAATATTTATGCATTTATTGCAGGGACCCCTGGGAGAACAGTGTAGCAACATTCAAGGGGTCCCTGGGCGAAGAAAACAAAAATAAAAGAGAATAGGGGGAAACCAAGAGCATGTGATCAGACAATGAGTCCCTTCAGGTTCAGATGTTGTGATGATTAACAAGACCAATGAGAATGTTACATGTATTAGGTGCACAAAGTTCAGTCAACATGATACATTATGACTAATAAATTGCATCGTAGTTTGTGACCCTTGGGTTGGCACAACAAAAAAAAATCATTGATTGTCTTGTTAGGGGATGTACTCACTGCAGTTCAAGGTAATTGTAGGTCATAGGAACAGAAATTAGACTTAAATAATCAATATTTTGACAAAATGAAAATTTCAGGAATTATGTGCTGCAAATTAAGTGGCTTCCAGCAAATGATAATTTGCCTAAAGCCAAAGGACTGGCTGTATATGAGTACTTTCACTGTGAAATATCTTAAAAATGTAAACCTGTATCATTTCTGATGTGTCATGCTTTTTGAACCCATGCAAATTTTTGTTGTAAACGTGTCTGAAAGTGTTAACCAGACAGTTTGCACCGAATACCTGTAACATTTTCAAAAACTAGTCTCACAATTGTTACATAAAAAACTTCACATATGGACAAAACTAAAAAGGGTATATATGTGTAGGCTTACATGCAAGAGAGAGACACAGCGGAAACTTTGCACCACTATATATGTTTTATGACTGCAGAATGGCCAGGTCTTGTACCTACAACCTTCGGCACCAATCAGCTAGCTGAAAATGAAAAAACAAAACAAAACTGCACAATGGAGGTAGGTATGCATGGATGCCATAATCAAAACAGCCTAGTTTAAATGGTGTTTAATTCAGTACAAGAACTGTATTCTGGGTTGGCCCAGATCAGGGTCTGTATGTGTAACTCCACCACCATCAAAGGAGCGCTGAAAATATATTTTTTATAACCACAGAACAGCCGGGTCTTGGGCCAGCAACTTTGTACCCCTACGTCACACATGAAAATGTAAATATGCATGGGCTCACATACAATAGAGAGATTGCAGTAGGGAAATTTTTAAAGTCATGTTGCACACAAAAATCCAATGCTCACGGTGAATTTACCATGGTGAGAACTAAAGAAAATTTTTGTGTTCACAGCAAAATGAATTTTTGTGTTATTGGTAGTTCAGGGAATTACAACATTTCAGATTGAAAAAAACCAAAAAACTGTCTTGTGAAAGCTTGAAACAGGATTCCAAATAATATATGGGATTATGTAAAACTTTTTCCCATATAACACCGTCAGTATTCTGCTTCACAAGATAAGCGGTTTTTGATTGATACATGATAGGATTGAAATTATTTTATATCGTGACGTAGGTACTGCCTGGCCCTGAACTACTTATACAGACCACACGCAGCTACAATTTTTTATTTACATGCCATATGGCGAGTTTTACAAAAGGATTTCAGTGAGTTGTAGATTGGAAAGCCAAAGTCAGTTCAAATGTAAAGAGATGAATGACAAGATGAGAAAGACGGGATATGAGGACCCCACACACTGTACAAAATCTGATTTTCTCAGTGCACGTGCATGTGCAGAAAATTGGGGAGACTATGTTCAAGGGAATTCTTCATGTTTGATTTTGGAATTCTGAAAAAAAAAATGGGACTACTAGCTGTGATTAGTTTCATAAGCACAAAAGAAAATTTGTTATGTACACAAGAAATGCCATGCAGTGCTCTGACTTGATATGTGTCACATTCATGATTGCTGCACTGAAAAGTGAGTGCAGGAGGCTGACATATGCCAAGGACAATCAACTTCCACATTGTGAATACTGGAAAGCCCTAGGCATGCGTACAGCCTGTGTCTGAAAAAATTTGGCATCGAGTTGAAAGAAACCGAGAAGCCATAACTGTATGTTTATTAAAATAGACGGCAAAGCTGTAATCTTATTTCTAAATGAAAGCACTGTCAGCTCTTTAATTGCTGTGCCAGGAAATGGTTTAGTGAAAGCTCTTTTTCTGAGGAATTTGAAGATACCTGGCCAGTATACTTAAAAAAAAAAGTCTGTGAAAAAGGACACTTTACTCTGCCGCAGTAGTGATCCACAAAATGGAAAAACATGAAGCTTGTTAAGCATTCACTTGATTACATCATGCACCTTGCACTAAATATGATTGTGAATGCCACCTGGTATATCTGCACTTACATTTAACATGGTCAAGGGAGATCTCAGAGATAGCAGTTGGTATAATATATAACATCATTTACCAGTGTGGCTGGAGTATGTATTCTTGGCTTGTGCTGGGAGCTCCATCACTGGCTTAAATTTGGCTTAAATAGTATATCTTCAGTGAAGGACTGCACCGTTGTCTCAGCCAAGTGAGAATGTAGCATCCAGCTTTTTTTTTCCTTGGTATTTCTAAATAATAAACTTAAAGTGGAAATATCAGTGTCAAAAATTGATATTTTGAATCTATAATTCTGGAATCATATTAGCAAATTAAGCCAAAGGCTACAGGATTATAAGTCATGTTACACCTTTTTTAGCCACTGGCTATGTGGCTAATGGATAATGCAAACCTGCCTATATCATAGATAAAAGATGCAATCAGTATATCTGCAAGAATTTTTTTCACAGCCACAACTAACAAATTATGTATAAATTTGACCATCAGGCTTGGACTGCAATAATGCTGTTTGTTCTCCACCCAAATCACGGCATATTTGAATTAATGTTTATAGTCATGCAGGTAGGTGTATGCATGTGTGTGTATGTGCGTGTGCATGTATATAATAGTTGTAACTCCCCTCATTGCTCCTTATTGTCAACATTGTCTGCCAGATATATATATATATATGTATGGGCTGTTACCAAAAAAAAAAAAAGAAAAATAAATAATAATAATTACTGAAGTTTTTACCATCAGAATATGTGATATTATTAATGCACCAAAGTGAGTCCTGCACTGGTTCCCTGCTGCTGACCTGGTTTTATATAACAGCTGGTAAACCCAAAAATTTTGTTCAAAATTTCCAATACAATGAATATTAACAGTTCTTTAAACAAAAAAAAAAATCATGTAATGATTCAAGTAGAACTCTACAGTTTTTCATTGAGTGATGCAAAATAGGACTTTGCTTTTTTATTATAATCAGGCTTGATTCTGTTCAAATAGTACTTGGGCTTTCCGATTTTGGTTTATTAAGTTTCTCTTTATATTAAATAGAGACCCTTAAAGTGGGATACTTAAGACTTAAATTTATATAGGGAGATGCATGTACAAATTTGCAGGGCATTAAAGAAATGAAATTTATATTTGAGGATGGTATCTGTGTGGTGAGAATTTTGATAAATGACCTGGCCCTCAGCTGATATCCCCTGCCCCCCAAAATGTAAAAACCTGACATACTGATAAAAAAAAACTTTGGCTGTGGACAGCAATTTAAAAGCAAAATATGGAAAGCGGGGACAAAGCCACGCACACAGAATGAGCTTATTGCTCTAGAAAAGGGATATCAGCCCACTGACATCCAATTACAACTTTGAGTCTTATTGGGCCAATCTTCTCAAGATGAATTGGGAGCAGAATTACTGGCTTCCAGAAGGCAGTGAGGCAGTCTCATTACATGTACTATCCATACATGTTCGGTTCTCTTTGCCGTGACCTGATCCCAGGCAAGTGTACATGTATAATAAATAGATACAGAAGCTATTTTAGAAATGATGCAAAAATTTAATTTGTCCAAAATGCAACAGAAATTTGAAGTCTTCTTAAAATTGGTGAGTTACTGTGCGTCATTGAGAAATGCGTTACATAAAATACACAGTTGTCCAGTGGATCAAATCTGCTAAACTTTCATACAGTCATCTGAACAACACAGTTTAATCAGGTTGTCTGCTAAAAATTTGGAAACCAGTGGCATGACTACTTCCATCTCAAAGCCTCCAGGGGTTTCACCAGAAAATCTCTTTCGGCGTACACCAATATTCTAGTCAGTGTGATGTGTATTCTTCTGAAGAAAGCATAATACGTGCAACTTTTGGGTACATTTTTGAGTGACGTAGGTTAAGATGTTACTTAATGTTACTTTTTTGGGTACAAAAAACTACCTTTGACATTTTTTAGGGTATGGTACATTACATTTCTCAGTGTCTGGTGGAAATCCTGACCTTTGACAATGTTTGAAATATACATGGTGTATTGTTTGGTGTTTTTAACCCCTCAGCCTTATCCACTGATGGGGTATTGCGTTCGTGTCCATGCGTGCACGTCCTTCTGTCTGTCGACTGTCCATCCATTACCCTTGCAGACGCAATAAATTTTGAACAAATTGAGTTACTATCATGAAACTTTCTAAATATGAAGTAAACTCCTCATCATTAAATTGGATTTCAGTTGTATTAAAAAAAATCCTCCAGGGCTGCTCATTTTTTTCTGAATACTGTTAGAAGAAATAAGGGCAAGTCTTAAAAAAAATCCTCCAGGGATGTGCACATCTTTTTTTTTTTTTTGTGAGTGTCGTAAGAAGAAATATAGGAAAGTCTGATTACCAGTAAGGGGTAGAATTGCATGTAGAGTACACATCCTGTTGGAGTACATGTAGAGTGGCACCTTTTGAACAGGAACTCTTGAAAATGAGTCAAACTATGCTTCTTAAATTCCATATCACAAGCAGGCACCTTCCACAATCATACGTTACCACATTCATAACTGAATATTTTTAATAATAACTGCAGATGGACCGGGAGGCAGATTCAGGGCTCTTCAATATGCATCTTTGCTAGTCCAAGACAAGTCAAATTCAATTAGTGCAAGGTATAATCTCAAAGCACCAGCCCGGAGGCAACCAAAAAATTCGGTTTTCTAAATGAGATTTGTACAGGTGTACAAGCAAGTTTGAGTGGACCGATGGCTAGTAAAATGCCAACACTACTAGCCCTAAGGACCACAGAAGATAGAAAGTATTGTGGCGCCTAGTAGATCACTCAAGAGGGTACTGTGCAGGTTCAAAGGCTGGGTACGAATTTCTACCTGCTTGGCCGACAGGGTATTGTCTTTGTTGTGTCTGTCCATGCTTGCATCTGTACATACATCCATTACCTTGCAGATGGAGTGACTTTTGAACATATTCAGCTACTATCATGAAGCATCTCATTAAGCACTTGTCTGAGTGAAACATTCAGTGCGCTTGGCATATTTTCAAGGTCTGCAGGGTCATCGTATTTTTAGCCTGGTGGAAACAATACCTTTGTTTCCACCAGGCTAAAAATATGCTCGACAGCTCGAGCTACTTTCATGAAACGTGTACTGTAGAAGCGTCTCATTCGAAGCTTGGTTAAGTTCAACATTCAGTGACCATGACATGGCCTGGAGGGGATCTCAACTCCTTCTGTACCTTACATCAAACTGCTTGAAAAGAACTGCTTTAAGTTTAATAGCTTTAATAAGGGTGCCAGAGTCGCGTTTCTTGTTCAAGATCAGTCAAGTACCAGCATGTCTGTAGTTACCAAGAATATTATGCAGAGGAATTATGATGTCTAAAATTATGCAAATTAGGGGCATTTGAAATTTAAATCTTGAATATCTTCAAAAGTATAATAGATAGAATTGCCATTCCAACTTCTACTAGAGGGTTATTGACCGTTGTGCATCTAATGAATCTAAACCAAAAGTTGCTGCAATTTAAATTATGCTAACTAGCAGCATTTGAAATTTTAAAACTTATATATCTTTAAAACTATTATAGACAGAGATGTCATTTCAACTTCTACTAGGGGATTATTGACCATTGCGCGTATAATGAATCTAAAACAAAAGTTGTACCAATTTAAATTATGCTGATTAGTAGTATTTGAAATTTTAAATCTTGAATAACTTTGAAGCTATAATAGTTAGAGATGGCATCCCAACTTCTACTCCTATGTTATGGACTAGTGCCCATCTGAAAGCTTTGAAGACACACCGATTTGCTATGCAGCAAATCATCTTTTCTAGTTTTCATGATTCTTGTCTTTTAATTCACGGATATTGAATTTTTATGCATTTTGAGTGAATGCATCAAAAATGTGCAAGCCTGTTATTTCACCAAAATAGGCCTAACCATTTCATAAAGATGGAACTCAAAATTCAATGTGGTTGTATAGCAATGATTTTGGGTAAAAGAGTTTTTTTTTTTTTATTTTGGATTTTTCTCCAAAAATTATTCAAGATAAAATGGTCAAATTTGCGACATTGTAATCTCAACACAATATTGCTGCATTATATCAGGGATTTTTTGAAATTTTCTCAGTTTGTGTACAATGGTGGTACAAAGAAAATGGACGTTGGTTGTTTCTTGTGAAATTGATCAAGTTTGTGGGACTCTTCATTTTTGATATGCATTTAAAAAAGAACTGATCATGTCTGAGAATATCCCTGATACATTTTTGGCTCTAGATAATTTTTTGAGTGAATCATTTTTTATTTCATTAAAATCAGAGAAATTATTTTATAGAAATATCCATGTGAAATGAACATTGTAGAACAGATACAGTGTAAGGGAGAGCTGGAATCGCATCACAATTTGCTACATTGAATGGGTGTCACTGCTACACACTTTGGAATAAATTAACATGGAACACCCTATCTTGTATGGCAAAATGTTTGAAAATAGTTAAATCTGCTATACACTCATAAAATCGTATCTCCTACAGAGATACCTATTGTCATTAATCACAGTCCAAAAGTTAGCACTGTCCTTGGACTCTCATGTTAACATTGAAAGTATTTTGCTAATTTCTTCAGATTGTATTGGGGCTGGAACTACTAAATTTGGACATACGATAGACAATATGTATGTCTACCAAAATGTCTCCAAATGTTAAAATGAACAAAATTTTCCAATATTTGTCGGACATTGCCTTAAGGTCATTCAGACCATCATATTTTTAGCTCAGCTGACTTGTCAGTCAACTGAACTTATCTTACGGACCTTCGTCTGTCATTGGAGTTGGCTTCCCTCAGTCAACAAGTGGCATTTTCAACTTCTCCTAAACTGTCGCGCAAATTCTCATCAAGCTTGCTGGAGATATACCTTGGGTGTGTCTCTACAAATGTGTTCAAATGGTCACACTCTAGTGATTTTAAAAAATTTTTAATTAATTTTTTTGTTGTAATTTAATTCATTTGTTGACCAAATCTTAAAAAAATCTTTTTCTCTGAAACCGCCAAACCAATTGCTTCATAATTGCATAGGAACACTTGTGGGGACCTCCAGACCATAATCTGTTCAAGAGGTGGCAGTGCAATTTTGTTTATTTTCAAATGTATTTTTGTGTCAGGTTAAAGGTATTTTTCATTTCTCCAAAATTGTCAGTGAGATTGTGCTGAAACTTGGTGAAAGTGTAGCTTGTGGAAGGGGCAAACAAAGTTGGACGATAGGTGGTGATACTGTGGATTCATTTCTATTGATAACAATGTCAGTCAATGGAGATTACAATTGATAATCACTTTTTTGACGTCTTCTCCAAAACCGTCCACCAGATTCACTACAAGTTTGGTGGGGATGTACCTTAGGTGGCTCTCTACCAAGCTTGTTCAAATGGTCATGCTCCAGTGATTTTTTAGCTCTGCTGACTTGTGTCAGCAGAGCTTATAGAATCTGTTTGCGTCCGTCGTCCGTCTGTCCGTCTGTCCGTCTGTCTGTCCGTCCATCCATCCTTCCGTCCGTCCTTCCATCTGTCCGTCTGTCGTTAGACTTTTTATATTTTCGACTTCTTCTCAAAAACCGCTACATAGAATGTTTTGATTTTGCACATGGATGATCCCCAGGTGGACCTCTACCAAGTTTGCGAAGGAGATGATAATGCAATAATTTTTCTATTTTTTATGAATTTTTTAATTTATTTTTTGAAAAAAAAATTAAAATTTCTTCATCTAAGAACTACAAAGCCAATTGCTTTGATATTGCACATAGCATCATCTGGGGTCAACTAGTTCTTATTTTGCCCACCAGGTGACGCTGTGATTTTTTCCATTTTTTTCATGAATTATTGCCTGTTAAGGCTATTTTTGACTTCTCCAGAACGGCTGAAAAGAAATTGCTTATAATTTTATCAGAATG
>CAXHWN010002286.1:0-12000 GCA_964020975.1 Hermodice carunculata
TTAAAAATGGCAACTGGAGTCTGAATGCGTTGCCATGGCAACAAAAAGTACGTCGCAATGACTGTCCATGCTGCGCTCGGTATTGCACGGCAGTGGGTTTCTAAAACTTAATCAGTTCCTGTGTAACACTCTTATACTTTTGAAGTTATTCAAGATTGAAAATTTCAACTGCTCTTAATTTGCATAATATCAAACATCTTCATTCTGCTGCACAAAAAGACCAAACTCCTTGCATGGAGGTACAATCATGCCAAGTTTGGAGTTTCTTTGCATAAAACTGTCAGAAAAAATTGTCGAACAAGAAAGAAAGAAAGAAAGAGAAAGAAAGAGAAAGAAAGAAAGAAAGAAAGAAAGAAAGAAAGAAAGAAAGAAAGAAAGAAAGAAAGAAAGAAAGAAAGAAACACACACTTTAAAAATCCAATCACCACGAAAGAGGTTTGTCGGGGAAAGTATTACGTTTTGTCAGCGAGAAACCGTAAATGGAGTTGAACAGTGTAATAAATTGCCAGATTTTCACGGATAGTTTTCTTCCAGTTCATCTGAATTCATATTTTGTATGTATTCTGGAGAGAGGCATACAGGAAAAAGCTGCAGAAAGATGCTTTTAGCGGCAGCAGGCGGCAAAAGGCTGACTGCCGCGTGCTGCCTCTGAGGCCCAGATGAAAAAGTTTCTTTGGATTTCGACGGCAACCATGCTCTTCATAGCGTATACTATTAGTTATTCACTGTTTTAGTGTGAAATACAGGAAGTATCTCCCCCAAAGACAGCTGTATTACCCGAGGCGAAGCCGAGGGTAATAGGGAGCGAAGCTCCCTCTACGGCAATGGGACCCACCACGATCGACATGTTGTTCAGCTCGATTTTTTTGTCCATGACCGGAAGCCAATGGGTAAACTGGCTTTCTTCAGCAGAATCAGATAATAATCGGTCCCCATTGGTTAGCAGCCAAAGTCACTCAAACAGGGCCGCCGTCCATGGTTCATGGCGATTGGTTGAATTAAATAGGAATAAACTGTTTAAATTTAAACTCTCTATGCATTGCGTGGCAAAAATCAGGGGTGCACAAATTACTGAATTAAATTGAATGCATTGATTTATTTTCTATGCACCATAAATTACAAACTTGGCACTGTGTGAGTTATCGCATGTCCGTGCTTCCATGCCTCACACAATAAAGCGTGACGTCACGTAGCAGCGCGAGTCTCCGCCTATGAAGATTGCGTCACTATTTACAAATGATTGGCAGCGCAGCAGACGACAATTTGCTTCAGACTCTCACACTGCGGCGCCACCGTTCAGACCGGGTTGCACGATTGCGGACAAAAAAGGCAGAGGCAGAGCCCTAAATTTAAGGTAAAAGTTCTTTTATTGAGCGCCCAAATTGAAGTCGATTATTAAAACAAGTCAGGAATGATGTATGTAAAAAGAAAAAGTGAAAAACCTACACAAAAGTTAGGGAGAATACAATGTAAACAAACTTATTCATCAGACTGCTCATTGAGTCCCATTATAATTTGCATAAAAGGGCAAAAAATGACGTTTTTTAAAGTGCGTTGAACGCGCGAAGGTGATAAAACCATAATGACCGATCTGGCAAACAGCCCACCACTGGATTCAGCATTAACAAGCGCATTTGCACATATAAATATTTTTTCATAAAAATTCACAATATAAATGCTTGCGGTGAAAAACCGAAAAATGGACGTCACATACGTTTGCCAAAAGGTTGGGCCTAAAAAAATGACACTTATCCAGGTCTTTTTTCTAAGTTATGATTTTTGGAAAATATAAAAGTTGAAAGCCTTTTGGATGATGTATAACATTCAGTACATTTTTGTGATTATATACGTTTTTACGGAGGTTAAATAAAACATGTACATGGCCAAACCTTTTTCAGTTCATTTTATGACGTGCATACCTATAGTTGATGTCAGGTTTCAACTTAGATTCGAAATATATACCAATAAAAAATAAAATAAAACATCAAATTCAATTCAAACTTGCGCTTCGCTCCCCTTTCTGGGTTACACCCATTCATATTACAGCTGTCTTAGGGGAGATACTTCCTGTATTTCACACTAAAACAGTGAATGACGATTTTATCCCATTTTTGATGATGTAATTTCATGCCCAAAAAGTACACATGTTCGACCCGCTGTTGCTGCAGTTCACTTCAGGGTGCACTAAAGAATTAATGCACGAAGTTAAGTGCCACTGAAAAGTTAGCATAGTACATGCATTCAGTGATCTCCAGCAGATGTTATTTCAGAGGAAGGCCAATATTGTGTGTGTAATTGAGACCCACAGTATTTTTTCTGTCAGATACATAAGTTTTTTTAACTGAACCTTCCATCAGGTGAAATGTATTAATACTTAAAATATATGGTTCTGTGTTGTCAATTTGTCTTTAATTTGTCTGGTGACCACCAGGTGTCATCTTTGTACGGCCATAAAAAAATTTCCGCCGAAAGCTTTTTTGAAAATTGATGAAAAATTGACTGCTTCAATCCTGTACTTTTATTGCAATATTTTGTTTTTCCTGTTAATATTACTGAAAGTAAATACAGCAAGATTAACAAAGAAATGTATAGGCTTTCTAATTCTTTAGTGCACCCTTCACAGTCCGCCATCATGTTGTCGTCTGCAGCGCGTCAAGGCTTGTAATTGTATCGCATGACAGAGACTTCTGGTGGCTGATCGATGCACTAACCAGATAGGGGGATACAGCGAGAATACCGCTGTATTCCCCGGCCAGTTACGAGAATACCGCTGCATTCCCCGGTCAGTTTCAGGAATCGCGCTGTATTTCACCTTTGCAGTAATTAATGCACAAATATGGGTAATACAAAGAGTGTACCATAGCTATTAACCAATCAGAAGCCAAGGATTCTATCAAAAATGGGATAAAATACAATGTATATTTGTGGCGTTGTGGGAAACTCCTAATATACGTGCAGAAGAGTATACGGCTATGCAAAACATGCGCAATCAGGTTTTGAATGTTGCGAATGAATGGATATTGGGTGTACCTTTATACATATTAAAGGTATTTTACCAAACACAAAACAGTAAAACATATTTACAAATACGCATACACATAACGGACACGAATGTTGCAAAACATATTCCACACACAAATACATAAATAAACAAAATAAAATTACAACCGTTGACATCTCTCTCCCCCGAAAATGTTACAAAAATTGAAATTTAGTCTGTTCAGCGTAGCCTTTCCCCCGCATCCCATTCAAAAGCTTGCAAAATGGAGCAAAAGGTAGATTAAGCAGACCAAAGGAAAATGTTGGGACATCTAGGTGTACTCGAAGACGGACAAGTCAGACCCACAATACAAAACAATTCAAGAGCGGGCGAGAGTCCGGCTTTGGGGGAGAAGAAATCCGTGCCTCCCACACGCAAAGCAACAAGTTTAAAGCTCACTCGTAACTCGTGCATCATGTTATTGTTTTTACAATTTGCCTCTAATTGTGAACGTTTCCATTATAAATTTTGAAATATTCCAAATTACTTTCACGTCAGCGCATTTCATCATCATTGGGATCGTTTTATTCCCAAGCCCCAAATTCCGGTTTGGCTCCCAGACACCCCACGGTGCGTGTGGTTTGTCAGGCCAATCCGTGGGCTATTCGGTTTGGGGGCAATGTTGGCGGTGGGTCCGGGAAGTGGTTTATTTTATTTTATTTTATTTTTGGTTTTTTTTTTGTCACTTCTCTCTCTCTCTCTCTCTCTCTCTCTCTCTCTCTCTCTCTCTCTCTCTCTCTCTCTCTCTCTCTCTCTCTCTCTCTCTCTCTCTCTCTCTCTCTCTCTCTCTCGGTTTATATGTGTACAGGTTTGCACTCGTAATTTATTTATTTGTTTGTTTGTTCTGTGTTTATTTGTTTATTTATTTATTTATTTATTTATTTATTTATTTATTTATTTATTTAAAAATCCATCCTTTTACAACGGGGGCACCAACGAGAAAGGCAGAACACGTGGTGCGTTACACACATTTTGCAAAGAACACATTGAAAAAGTTAAAAACACATCAATGCACAAACACGTGGCACGTGTAGCTCATTCAACTTTACAAACACACTTTACAATATGAACAGTTTAGAAGCTATACAGTTAAGTCAGATTGGGTGTCAGCCATTGACTGCCTCCCATAGTGCCAAGCTTCAACTGAAAAATCTTCAGAGATACGATCATAAGCGTCACCAAATTCCGGGCCAAGGTCGTAAGGATGCTCACCAATGAGCCAACAAATTTTATTATTCAGGGAAGAGTCCGAAGAACTTTACCGAAGATGATCAAAATATAACTTTTTACATTCCCTTTCAAAAATGCATACATTTCGGATCGTTTTTGATTGAGTGCTGGACATGAAAATGAAAAGTTGGGTATATCTTCCACTGCACTGTTGCACAAAAACACATCTACCATCAGAGATATTCCACCTTTTCAAATCTTCATTTAGACCCAAGCATCCAGTTCTGGCCAGGAAATTTAGGATTGTGTCATCAAAATTATGTACACTAAATGAAAAACTCTAACCGCATGTAGGCCGTTTAAACTTTTGATTTCAATTCAGCGACCTTCTCTCATCAATCTCCTGAAAAAAAATATAGTTTATACCCTCGATGGATAATTTTACAAAACGACGTAACCAATTTTGATTTCCCGATCGGAAAACACGGTCCGTACCACAGGCGCTCGTAACGTTCAGTCAGTCAAGCTTCCGTGCTAATATACACGGTGGGGGTGGGGGGGGGGGAGGAGTAGTGGATTAAGAGGGTGGACCTGGAACATCTGTGCGTCCAATAACCCACATAGGGCCATATCTGCAATAAAATATTGTGTATTCATCTGTGCTAATGAGATGGGCCTAAAACCACAACGTCGCCACATGGAGCTCCTATATAGGAGCTCCATGTGACGACGTTGTGGTTTTAGGCCCATCCGCCACCATCTTATTAGCACAAATAATTGACCGCACAGATGAATACACAATATTTTATTGCTGAATACACAATATTTTATTGCAGATATGGCCCTATGTGGGTTATTGAACGCACAGATGTTCCAGGTCCACCCTCTTAATCCACTACTCCTCCCTCCCCCACCCACCCACCCCCCACCGCGTATATTAGCACGGAAGCTTGACTGACTGAACGTTACGAGCGCCTGTGGTCCCTACATACATTGTTAACGTTTTTCTCATTTCATCCACATACGGCCATGCATCAGCAATGCTTTCACTATTAGGCTCAGGCAAAGCATCAAAGATTTGTTTACCCAGCCTTTTGTCCGGCAAATGGAATTTCATCCGGTGGAAGTACTTTACTCTAATGTGTTCCAAATAAACATTGAAAGGCAACCACCCCAACTCACCCAGTCCACCTAGGGTAGCGGTCATTGAAGGTGAAGAGTAAACCTGCAACATGGTTTTAGCGATTGCATATTGCAATGATAGTAGAGACGCTTCAGATTCCTTTGTATTACACACCTTAATAGCGGCACCATGTGAAATAGACGGCAAGATGGTGCTCTTCCATATAGTGTTATCGAAACTTACACGATTTACATTTTGATGGGATGAAAGTACATGTATACTGCTTATATCTCCTCTTAAACTTGTTCCCTTTGGAATAAGCAATTCTTTTACAGGTGGTGAGTGTGTCGTGGATCTTGAAAAGATATTGCCTAAGTACTTATATGTTATACATTCGGAAATAAACTTATCTCCCGGGATTTATATTTTATTTAAATCTACTCTTTACCCACAACCATGACTTTAGATTTAGAGTAGTTGAAAGTCATATTCCATTTTGTAGCAAACACTTGGAACATTACAAGGGAGAACAAAGTGGGGGAGAGGATGCATCCTTGCATTACTCTATTTAGCGTCACGAACCATGAGCTCTCAAAAACACCGAATATAACTTTGTTTCCAACCTTATCATAAAGACCCTTAATGAGACGCCATTCTTTTCCCTGAATCGCCTTTTCCCATAGAAGAAAAAAGAGTCTTTCCCTATTTACGGTATCGAAGGCTTTAGATATGTCCAAAAATGAAATTTCAAGTTTTCAATTTTTATCTCTTCCGTGAACTACAAATACCTTTTAAAATAAATGTTTGGTACTCCAGTCTTCGGTGCGTCCTATCAGCTCTATGCATTTCCCCTGATATGCTTTTATGCTCTAAGAACCTCATAATTTGACCTTCGAGTGTCGACGTGACTCTTTGTAAACATTGGATGTGACAGTAATTCCACGATAATTTGAAAAAAAAAAAATTACAAAAAAAATCTTTAAATCGTTTTTTTTTTTTTTTTTAACATACGTAATGCCCTGGGAACATATTGTTGTTGATTTTCTGATGCGATTGTCGCCGTGTATATGTGTTTTGTCACTTTTGACAGATTTTGTCACAGCGTCAATAAACATTCATTCATTCATTCATTCATTCATTCATTCATTCATTCATTCATTCATCAATTCTATAAACTTATCTTCCGAAGTCAAGTGTTTGAAATTAACACAGAATTCAGACAAGGTATCCATTACGGTTTTTTTCTGGCTTCTTCAAATTTATGCCATCTTAACAAATAATGAAATCCATCCTCAATTTCGAGACATAAATCGCATATTCTTTCATCTATTGGTACTTTGACTGGCTTTTAGTGCCTACTTTTTTCAAATTATGTGATGCTTAAACGAGTTAAATTTCTTCTTTGATCCACTTTCTTCACTACTAGAAAATATTCTCCATTTCGAATTTCGATTTAATTTTGAGTATTCTAAGTTTCTTGTCAGGTAAAGATTGGACACAAAAAATCACTTTGCCATTGGATAAGAAATTTCTCTTGCACTACCAAGGTATCCATAGGCAACTGTGATCATGTGCTCCCCCCTATCCTGCTACAAAGAACCTGACAAAAGGAGGACACATTCATGTGTTTAGCAGGGCAACGTGTTTTTGTAATAAAGAATAGCATTCTGTGAAAGCAAAAGCCTAAGAAAAGGCTTTCACGTGGTTCACTGTTATGAATGTGCGTATGCCTGTTTGTTTTGATTTTGAAGTCACGGTAGCCCTTGAGAGTGTACCAGATCACAAAGTTAACCTGCTTTGTTGGGGTGATTCACAGGCAGCTTGTAAGCAAAGCGTTGACCTATATTCATATGACTCATTTAATTGTACTGTCTGTACACATTTCAGAGGTGATCTTGAAAGATCAGAGACAGGTCTCACTCAATGCACTGGGATGTGTTAATAATTGGAAAACTCTGGAATATTGGTGATATTTCTCTGTCTGTATATAAAGCAGATATTTTACTGACTGAAAAGAGAATTCGGGAGATCTGACAAAAGCTGTGTGACTGCAAGCCAGTGGGACTGTGAGCTATTGTTATTACCTGGGGAGTATGGACAGTATCTTTTAGTGGACTGGTATATTTGGTGTTAATTGTGCCACACTGGAACCAAACTGCACCTCTGTGGGATTGGATCAGCACCACACCTTTCAGAACCAAACAGCACGTCTGTGCCTGTGGGATTTGTACCAGATCATTTGGCACCTGTCATAGCTAGGACTTGGAATTGTGGGACAGTACCTGTGGGTAATCTCACCAGGATTAGGATTTACTTAAGACTGTTGAACTATTGAAATACCAGTGGAGATAAATTTACCTACTTTTTAGTGATTTTGATTGCTAATATATTGTCATTGTTATATCATTATTCTTATTCTTTGTTGAGTTCTGCTAATATTCAGAAGAAGGCATCGTAATATTCACAAGATAAACAGTGGCTTAGAATATTCAGTCTTTTTCATTCGTTTAGCAGAAAAGGTGTAATTTTCAGATCTTCCAGCAACAAACCTGCAGCAAGTGTCCTCATCACGGTGGATGCATAGTTCTGTGTCCTAGCGACATAATTAGCAAGAACATATCCGCAGTGTATTATGAATTCGTCCTATTGTTGTATCATATTGGGAGGTAAAATATCCAAATTCTTCATCACCATTATTCCAAATATCTTCGCATTCGATCAATGTCAAATCAATTTGAATAGTACTGAACCAGTTAAAGTTATTGGATGACAGCATTTGGCAACTGCATGTTAAAGTATCATATGATAATTTTGAGGATCAGAGTTTTTCATTCGGTGCCACTTTTCAGACACACTCTTTAGTATTTTTAAGATATATGGGAATGCTCTGAGCTCATTTAATACTGCCATATTACATGCTTTGGAATTCACTCTTATGGCGTATTAAAAAAAACAAAAAAACTCAAATATAACTTTTCGAATTCTGTCTTAAAGTAAACTGAAATATTTTCCTGACTAATGTATTTTAGGGGCCATATGACTTGTGCTCTCCACATTTCGCATCCATACATAAATATAAGAGCAACTAGATATGATAGTGGTGCTTGCACCACTCAGGGGACCGCCGTATACAAATATGGGGCAGTTTAGGGCAGCAGATATTTCTCCCGTTGGACATTGGGAAAACTGACCTTTGACACGGCTTCAAAGTCAGCTATACACAGTGATAAATCGTTGAACATAAAATCCAGCATCCAGAAGCAAACAAGTGGCTGTCAATGTCACTCATGTTCGCACTTAACCTTGGCCCTAAAGAGGACTATAATCACGAACAATCTAAAACCCAAAAATGAAAAACTTTATAAATTATTGTGCGGACAACAAATTTCAGAAAAGTGGCTGTGTGACATTGGAAATTGGGACAAGGTTACTCATGTTCGAACTTTACTTTGGCCTGATAGTAAAATACGATGATGTGCCATATGAAATCCCTAAAGCTTGGAAACTTCTCAAGTTCTCATGCCGACACCAAATTCATTATTGTGGCTCTGTTACCTTGAGAATTGCATCATGGTCACTCATCTTCGAACTTGACCTGTCCCTTACCGGGGACTATAATCTTGTGCAATATAAAAGCCCTAACTTAAAAGCTTCTCAAGTTACCATGCGCCATGCGGAAACCAAATTCACTAATGTGTCGCTGTGACCTTCGGAATGCGAGACATGCATATTAATTTCCCGCTACAACTGAATACCTGATTGCCTGGTCTGGCTTGGCGAGATATGGGTCGGTACCTATGTGGACAAGCGGGATAATACTAATATTTTGGAAATGAAGAATACTTATTAAAGGCAGACGGAATTTTTCTTATATATGGCTCCGGAAATACTAGATGAATAACATTTTGGCATTTGGGAACTTAAATTTCTCAAAAAAACGAACAAAACAAAACGAAAAAATTTAAAAAATCCGCTAGTCTTTTGAGAAATGAGAATGTGGCCCTATCTCTGGCAGTGATATGGCCCGCACATCCCCCATGATCGCCAGGTGTCAACCCCGTGCAATGTGGTGGTAAATTAATATGCATGCGGCGTATTGCGACAAGGTCACCCATTTTAGAACTTAAGGTAGCCCTTGTAGAGGACTAAAATCCCGTGCAATATAAAAGTTGGTCATATAACTCTAGATAAAGGCGAATATCAACTTTCACACCGAATAAATCCCCTTTTAAAAGGGCAAGAAACTTCTTGGCCTCATCACACAATTGTTTAATAGCCACAGTAAAATTCTCATTGGACATCACGTGTATACCAAGGTAGGTGTAGGCAGAAGATATTCCTTATTGCCAATAAAAACTTTCCTTTTTTGCCTAAGTTATACAACATAACGACTTTCGATTTTTCGCCCATTTATATTCAGATTCCAACTCTTAGAATATGAATTTCATTTGTCTAGACAGCATTGCGGCCCATGTTCATTTTCCGGAAATTAAAACTAGATCGTCCGCATAAAGTAAACAAATTTAGCTCCTGACTAGGGACAGACTGCGTGACAGTCATTTGCAAAAATATCTGGCAATGCATTGTTAAATAAATTGAATAAAGCTGGGCTTAGAACACACCCTTGTTTTACCCAATTGTTTAAGACTATTTTCTCTCTTATAGGCCTAAATCAAAATTAATTTAGACGGATGAATGTCAAAATGAGGGTGAGGGTCACCACTCTTTGTAATCGCAGGGGCCTTCATACCTTGTCCAGCTTGTACAACACATGTGCTAGAGTCAGTAGACTTGTGGGACATAGTTAGAACCATAAAAAGTCGCTTATCTTTTTGAAAGCACATTTAATTTATTTTGTGCAAATTTATCATCAAAAACACTTGATTTGTTTAGTGTCAGAAAGTACAAAGCAGAACCCTGAGCTCATCAGGGGTATTTCTTTAACTTAAATACATTCCGAAATTAACTATACTTTTCAAATCTTGCTCAAAGTACCAGGTTTTAGCACTTGAAAGTCATATGACGTCATAAAGGTCACTCCTGGGCAAAGTGGACCAGGGTAAAGTGAGTCATGTTTTTTTTACATGGATTACAATGGGCCTTTCCCGCTTCTTTGCCCTTCCAAAAGGGCAAAACGGGTCAACTTGGCACCGCCAATTCACCATGTGTACTTTTAAACTGTAAAACTGTATCTGATTTCTCCAACCAACATAATTGATAGTGCTAATATTCTATGTTGCGATGTAACTTTTGTAGACTAAATCAAGAGATACATTGTATGTTAGATATGTTTTAACTGAATATGGGAAATGGGAGTTAGAAGTAGTGTCCCAATTTGCCCGGGTAGAGACCCACTTAGCCCAAATTTTGTTTTAAAAAGATAATATGGATATTTATTTTTTAAGGAGGAAAATTCTTCTAGTAATTTAAGTTTGAGTAGCAGTGTGAAACTTGTGGTTTAAGAGATGTATATCTTGGCACAAAACTTCATATACTTTATTCATGAAGCTTCTTTTCTTAAGTGGCCCACTTTGCCCGGGTCTCCCCTAGAGGAATTTCTTCTTGCCAGCAATTTTGACATATTTAAGTATCAAAGATAGAAGAATAAATATATATGGCATTAGTTTCAAAGCCAATATGAAATTTATTCTTAAGATTACTGTCATCCATGTACTTTTGTATACGATTTTTCAAAACGGCACAAAGCAATTCAGATATGTAACTGCTTAAAGATATTCCTTTGAACTTATTCGGGTCCAAAGCGGACCCGCCCTTATGAATAAGGGTAAGTACGCTTATTCTCCATACACATGGAAAATATCCAGATGTATATGATATTCAACAGCTTTTTAAAAACTGGTTGTAAAGTGCTTCTACATGATATAACCATTTCATTCAGTGTTGTGTCTTCACTTGGTGATTTACCATTTTTAATCCGTCAATACAATTTATTATCTCACCTTTCCTAATTTTGAAATTAAATTCCGAAAAGTTAGGTAACTTATGAGTATTTAATTTATCACATACATATTCAAATAAAGGGACTGAGGGTTTTTTTTTGGGGGGGGTGTTTTGTTTTGTTTTTCTTTTTTATGGTGTGTTTTTTGTTGTTCTTGTTTTTTTGGTTTTGGTTTTGTTTGTTTGTTTGTTTTTGTTATTTTGTTTGTTTTTGTTTTTGCTTCGGATTCATCTGACATAATTTTTGTAAAATGCATGAACCATTGGATTGGTTTATTTATTTATTTTTTATTTATTTATTTATTTATTTATTTTATTTATTTATTTTTTTTGAATGGGTTTAAGTTAGGATTAAATACATTTCCCAGCTTTTTTGACCAGGTTACAATATTCCTCAGGGTTCACATTTTGAACTTTGCTTAAAGAGTCAATTACACTGTTTTTGAAATTCCGCTCACATATTTTACTCAAAGTTCTGACAAAACTTTTGTCGTGTGACGTAATCTGTTTGTAGTAATGGGTAAAGAGGATCTGAGGATAATTGACCGGCCAGGGTTTATGAATATAAGTCTTTCTTGACAAAATTAGGTAACAATTTCTCTTTGCTTTTTCTATTGAATTTGTGTTTGAAAGACAGCTTCCCAGCTTTTCCAAATATATTGTTTAATTTATCCACCGCTTTGTCGATACCAGAGCCGCTGTCAGTGTA
>CAXHWN010002287.1:0-58242 GCA_964020975.1 Hermodice carunculata
AGTGTTCGGTATAGGGAGGTGTTCGGTTTAGGGAGGTTGCCACATTGTGGCCTCATGTCTTACCAACCGTACTATACAGGTACCAGCTGAGATCATTATGGTGGGAGATACTCATGTTAACTACATGTGGATCATCAAATAAATGAACAACAAAGAAGTAATTTTTTATTGTTTTATCATTTGGGAAAGATGTACTGACTATGATAGAGCAAAGTTCAGATGTATACATGCACATGTATATATAATTATTAAAGAACATTGTGACATATAGTGTATGTTCATATTGAAATAACATGCTTACGACCTTGCACCTATTTTCGCAGAGCTGTTGCTCATTTCAGTCTACTGTAACTCCTTGAAATTAAATCCCCTGGCTTTGGTGAGACAAGCATAATGACTTAATTTGTAAGTTATTGTTTGTTAGAATGATTAAAGAAAACACCCAAAACTGCTCCAATTATCCCTGAGAGGATAGGACCAAGGTGCTAAGTGACATAGACACTTTCACCCTCCACCCTGTTGTTGCCATCTATAGAAGTGACAACAGGTGTTCAACAGCTTGCCTGTGGATTGTTTCTATTGCTGCTGGTATAAGCAATAATTAAGCCTGTCTCTGAAGTTAGTCTGGTTAGTTTTAGCCTTGTCAGTAATTATTCCCTGCAAATACACAAAAATATGCTGAATGTGTGTTCAGTATAGGGGGGTTCTTTGGGAAAATGGTGTTCATTTAGGGTGTTCATGTTCACTATAGAGAGGTGTTCAGTATAGGGAGGTTTTCCTATTATGGAAGCATATGGGAAAAAATTGGGACCGAGAAAAAGTGTTCGGTATAAGGGGGGGTTCAGTATATAGAAGTGTTCGGTAAGGGAGGTTTTACTGTAGATATATATAGATATATATATATAGATATATATATATATAGATATGTATATACATATATATATAGATAGATATATATATACATATATATATATATATATATATATATATATATATATATATATATATATATATATAGATAGATATGTATATACATATATATATATTCACACAAGTATATCAAATTAACAGCATCCTGTCACTGCTGTGATGGTGTTGGCTATATTTGTTATGTGTCGTCCCCATGTGTAGCAAGATTAATTAAATTGAAACCGCAATAACATCAAATTAGCCCCAATAGAACAAGCCATCTTCCTGTGGCAATAAACAATTTTCATAAGTGAGTTTGTATCAGGAGTGTAGGCTATTCAACCCTTGGTCTAGGAATAAGGTTGTGATTATCAACCATGAAGTTAATTGCATGCATAGCTCACAATAAAATGTATTATTGTCTTGAACTGACGCACACGTATCATGTGGCCCCTTGTGGCACTGTTGTCACTCTACCCATATTTCATGAGGTATAGACTGCTTATACAAATAACCACAATAAAGAGACCGAGGGGTTATCAATATCATGGTAGTTGGGGGAGCCTTTTCTTTTGTTGTGTGATTTGCTTACTTTGCATCTGCAAGAATCTGTTGCAAGAAAACGGCTTTGATTGTCTTCTCTCAACCCCACACTTGGCTTTGTCCTATTCAGCTGCAGGCACTGGTATAACCGATGGCTCTGGATCAGCAACAGGTACTGGCGTGATTGATGGTTGTGGTTCAGCTGCTGGTATGCATGTGACTGATGGCTGTGGTCAGCTGCAGGTATGCATGTGACTGATGGTTGTGGTTCAGCTGCTGGTATGCATGTGACTGATGGTTGTGGTTCAGCTGCTGATATGCATGTGACTGATGGTTGTGGTTCAGCTGCTGGTGCGCATGTGACTGCTGGCTGTGTTCAGCTGCAGGTACACATGTGACGGATGGTTGTGGTTCAGCTGCTGGTATGCATGTGACGGATGGTTGTGGTTCAGCTGCAGGTATGCATGTGACGGATGGTTGTGGTTCAGCTGCAGGTACGCATGCGACGGATGGTTGTGGTTCAGCTGCTGGTATGCATGTGACTGATGGCTGTGGTTCAGGTACCAGTATGACTCAAGTGGTTCAGCTGCAGTTACATGTACCAGTGTAATTGATGGCTAATCTGGTTCAGCTGCAGGTACAGGTCTTAAAAGGAAAATTTGTTTAAGGAGAACAAGCCACGTAGGCATTCTTCTATCCTTTAATGTCCAGGACTTCACCACCTTTAGGTGATAGCTGGAAATTAGTTTGATCAGCACTTAGTATCCTTTGGCTGTCTTCAAAAATACCGAGATGCCCCTGGGTTTCCAGGAATTCTCTGAGTTCTTGGAACCAGGTTTTTATTTTTGCCTTGGTAACTGAACCTAAGACCCTTATTGGTTCGGCCATGCATACAGATATAGTTGAGGGTGCCTCTCCATAAAGCGCCTGAACCATTTTTCACCCAGTGTATTATGACAAAAGGGCATCTGTCTCATGTCTGAAACCACAATGTCATGTACCATATCTAAAAGATTTTATCTCTTGATGGGGAAGGTTAGTGTGGGCTGCTAATGTTCAAACCCATTTCTTTCTAGAATGGCTTCTCTCATAGTAAGGATTGTACTGGGACCCATCTTTCAGCTCTTTGGAACTCGCCCTGCCAACTGGTCTGGCACAGTAGCCCTTGGTACTGGGTATATCCTACTGGCAGTCTTTTGGCTCATGTTACCATTCCTGACGGCATTTAATGCACCTACCATAGCATCAGCAGCATATGAGAACTTGGCTGCTATTTTCTGAAAGTTGAAAAAATAGGCCTATAATAATCTGCACTTTAATCACTCTTTCCATGTAAATTGTGTCTTGTTCCCTAATTTAAAAGAGTGGCCAATTATAGGTATATTCAAATCTAGTGGTTGGCCTCTCCTGGCCAACTTCAGGTGAATCTTTTACTGGTTACTAGTCATCCCGGCTGAACACTAAAAAATTTCCTTTTAAGGCTGAAAAACAGGCCTAGTACACAGAGCTCACTCTGTGCATAGCAACCACTATTTAGTTCTTACTCTCGTGATGTCCTCGTTTTCCGAGACGTCACCCCAACTCGTTAAATCCAACAGTTGACTGGTAGTCTCAGTCTGCGTCGTGACGTATGACCACCATGACGTTGACCTAACGTCATTTAGCAACGTTACCCCTGCCTATAAAAGCAGCGGGACACGGTGATCCTAACTGCCACTGATGAGTATCACTCGATACGAAACCGGTCAGGCTTTCTCTCCTAGTTTTGGTTCCCCGTCACTGGTCTTGCCAGGTTTTAATTTTTGAACACTAAAAAAACAACTTGTTTTGCTTTTCTGTCATACACTAATGAGTTAAATGCAAATCAGCCATTCAAAACATATTTCTTGATCGTCAAAATTTACTCATGAAAAAATACCAGCACTTGACTGGTCAGTTATTGTATTTTGGGCTTTTTTTCAGGTGCCAGTAATAGGCCACTCTGTTTCTATTGTTAAATGAATGGGAGAGACTATTTGAAAGCATCGTTATACAGACCAGGGAGTGCATTAATTAAATCTATCAAAGTATCTTACTTTAACAAATGAAAAATACGATAAATTTATGTCGACCTGTATGGGATTCGAACCCACTACCTGCGGCACACTCGCCCAGCCAAATGTAAAGTCCAACACGCTGACCTCTAGGCCATTGGGTTATCTATGAGTGAGATACCATATCTGATGGACAATCCAGTTAGCGAATTATGAATACAAAGTATAGCATTTTAACAAAGTCTGCATTCCTCTAACTTTGGTGTTTTCAACTGCCCTCCACGTTGCATGACAAAATGGCAGTTGTGATTTTTGTGAAGAGAGGGAGAATCAGGTGTTTTCAAAGAGGGCATGGATGGGAGAAATGATTAACCTGGTGCAATACTCCTGGCTGTTAAAATTAGTGTGGCTGATAACTATAGTGCAGCCAATAAGTGGTCCCTTTACCCTACATGTTTCTATCAAGTTCTACTTGTATACTGTCCATGAATATGTTCCGGCCAAATTGTACTCTGTCCATATATCTGTTCCTGTCATTGCCTTTTGCTGAAATACAAATACAGAAACATGGGCAAATTTCATTTTTACTTCTATTTTCACCAAAAAATGTTGACAGATATTTTTTGAAAAAGGTTATGTCAGCCCAAAAGATAAAAATGGGTCTTCAGCAGGTAACTGTATGTGTATATATCAGAAGACGATTCACAGCTTGGAACACCCAAATATTTGTCTCTGATAGCAGCTACATGTACTTGTGAAACACCCAGGCTACATTATTTGAAGTGTGGGTCCACAAAGTCCACAGGAAGGATTAATGTTTATGGTGTTTCTTTCATCCAGGCAAAAGGAAAGAGAAAGCCTGACTCTTGACAGCAGGTAATAAATTCTTAATGAGCCAGTGACCTCACCAACGTTGTTGCCCTCACACTGAGGTGTAAGTGGATCAGCATGGTGCAGACATGCACACCCCCTAGTAGGCATCTATTGACATACATAGAATTATCATATCAAAAGCAGAAAGGAATAGCCTCAATTAGCACATGGGGTGAAACCACAGCAGGGTGTGCATATTAATGAACCAACCATTCCCTGCATTTCATCTGACCATGGTCAATGTTATTGACAGGATACACAGTATGTGTGGGTAAGGGTGGTGTCAGGTAAGATTAAGAGGTTAAATAAGAGGCACAAATCCCATTGAAATTGGTTTTTCTTTTAATGAGAGCATATTTTGCGGAATAATCATGTTATTCTGCAATACTTCCCTTTTCAATAAAACTGAATCAGTTTGTTTTGCACTTGCACTTTTCAAATACTTGCACTCATATTAGCAATTTGGTGGGGCACCAACAGTAAGCATGATTGCAATTCTTTTTATGTATATACAGGGGTCACATTAAGGATTTTTCAGTATGGGTCCGTTGGACCCATTTTTCTCCATTTTCAGGAAAAATAGTGCGTCCATGAACTGAATTGATGGGTCCAGTCTGAAATTGTGCAAACTGGACTTCATTTGATGTAATTTGATTAATTGATTTTATTTGGTATCATTAACATATATCACAATGATAAATAAATAAAACATGGAGGTAACTTAAGCCTAGAAACGAACATAATATAGGGTCTGTATGCTCCCGTAGGCAACTCATTATTATAGAATTTAAGATTGAACGTAAAGTTACCAATATGCACCTTAAAAATTTGATACCGTAGGCTGTGTTAAGAGTCTGATCTTAAGTGCGGTCACTTTTTTCGCCAAGCAACACGGTAGGCCTACAACTTAGCCGTGCAACACACAAGCGAGTGGACACAGCCTGTCACGGGCATGCACCCAGGCATGGTTTTCCGCTGTACATTTTTCCGGCCTCCAATCATACATTTTTTGAATTCCTATCTTGTTCTGTCATACAGATTTGTTCCATTCAAACATTTCAATGAAATCAAAACAACCAAATTTGACTAATGACTAATCTGCGTATTTTCCTTGCCGTCCGTAATGAATTTTCACTCGTGCCTGGCTTTATCTGGGTCTAAATTTTTTGCGATGGAAGTCTTCTTGGTGAAAATATGATTTGAAAATTTAACATCTTAGTCCAATAATCTTTGCGTAATACGACTTGTACCTTCCCAACATTGCGGACATGAGACAAGCACATGGGGAACAACGAATTTGATTGGACAGTGAGCGGCACGTGATCAAATCCACCCAATGAGGAGCCTGGAAGTGCTCTCAGCATTTATAATGAGGTGGGGTGACGTCCATTGTGGCAAATTTTTGGAGGGATACCCCATGCATATTTTTTTCTTAGCAAATAAGAGAGCTTGTTACATAGAAAGACGAACATCAGAGGATTCCATCAGTATAATAAATAATCATGAAATTGATAATGGTCGATACAAAACACCCTGACCGCTTTGGGTAATTTTTGCAGTTGTATCTTTCAAAAATGCACCGCGTTTTTTTGCGTGCGTCCACAGAGACACAAAATGACAATGTTTTATTAATTTCCAGGCGTCATTTCTTTATTTTTTGCGTCTATGACGCAGGACGCAAGCTTAATGACATAATGTGACCCCTGATATATATACATGTACAATGTATATATATATATATATATATATATATATATATATATATATATATATATATATATATATATATATATATATATATATCTGGTTTTGCACTAACAGTATCCTTCTTATTTAATGAAAAAAAATTGTATAGGCTTCATCCCTTGATAATAATGGGATATACCAGTGATGTAGAGGTCAGGTAGGAGAATGAAGTTTGGCATCTTTCCAGGGAGCATACACCTTGATCTCCATATGTATGTACATGTACGTACATACATGTACATGCATGAATGAATCACATCTTTTAGATTGTGTTAAATATACTTCATTAATATTTGTTCAAATCATATAAGGGCTCTTATGATAGTGACATCTCGGATGTTTTAATATGAGCCCCTTTGGCCTATTTGTTTCTGCTTTTATTCAATTGTGTATATTTTCACATATGTATTGATTGGTGAAGAATAAAGAGAGAATGTGAAATCTGAGATGTATCTGTAGGCAGAGTTTTAGCCAGAAAAATGGATGACTGTATAGATGGACACAATATGAAGCTGCATACCTGGCTTGACAGCTGTTGTCAAAAGCATTACATATAGGACTAAAGTATTCATATACACATACAAAGCTGGGTTACCAGTTACGGTTAATGTGGTGACCATGAATCAAAATTGATATCTGCTGCCCTTTGCTTGGTATGATACTCTTAATGGCTCGTGCAAAATGATAAACCAACAGATGGCACAATTGCAAGTATCAATTCATTTTACAAACTGAAAAAAAGGAAAACTGATAATAGCTAGATATATTCATTTACAGTGCCTGTGTATAGATTTCTTTTTGTACGTGTGTGACCTGTTGTGCTACCATTGATTTTACAAGGCAATAAGTGAGCCACAACATAATCTTGTGTGATATTCAATTTTACAAATATTCTGTAAAGTTCAGGCAACTTTGTGAAATTCAATACCTGCTTAAACATACTGGCAAAAGGACAAATTTGCAAGTTTAATTTCCATGGAAAAAAATACCAACACAGTGGCTTTGGGTATATTTTTTTCCGTAGTTTTGTATGAGGAGCTTCACAATGCATATTACATTAAGTCTTGTTTGCTGTACTAAGTCCCATAAGTGGCATTTAATTCTGTATGCCACCTGGTCATTTTCAAAGCAAGGTGACAGCAAATGCTTCTGTGAAACTGCTGGGTCATTCTTCTGAAATTGCATACTCACGTCCGGGTAACTCTGCATTATAATATGCTGCATTATTTCTGTATTCTGACTGGTAATTTTCAAAGCAAGGGAAACAAGTTACTAGCTCAGCTGTTAAGTGAGTGTATGGTGTCACTTGACATCTTTCAGCCAGCCCAAAATTCACATGAAAACATTGTAATGCAAAATGTCTGAGATTCTCTGAACAAATTATAAACAAAATAAACAATAACTAAAACCAAATACAAAACAGCCAAAAAACCAAAACATAATAAAAGTAAAAATACCAAAAAAAAAAACAAAAAAACAAAAAACAAAAAAACAAAAACAAAACAAAACAAAAAACAAAAAACAAAACAAAACCAAATACAAAAAACAAAACAAAACAAAACAGAAAACAACAAAAAAAAAAAAAAAAACAAGTAAAAGAAGGAAACAAAAACAATAAAAAAGCATAAGTAATTCTCT
This sequence comes from Hermodice carunculata, assembly GCA_964020975.1. Lineage (NCBI taxonomy): Eukaryota > Metazoa > Annelida > Polychaeta > Eunicida > Amphinomidae > Hermodice > Hermodice carunculata. The sequence goes on from CAXHWN010002287.1 coordinate 7,743, forward strand.
ACAAATTAAACTTAGTGGGAATATATAAGTTCACAAAATGATTACGTGTGACAAAATGAACAGGTGATGTGGCATTGCTTGTGGAATTCCCAAGTTGCCATGTGCTTTCTTTGAGTACCATGGGAGCTGGATACATTTTTCATCTGATGAGAAATGGACAGTTCCAGTGGCATTAGTGTACATTCTGTATTTCATATGACACACACCTTTGTGTCACATGTTCACACATTTGCTGGCACATACACTGTTAAATGGTCCAGTGTTGTATGCATATTACATGTCTGCAAACACATTGCCTCATGCTGGCAGGAATTGGGTCCACACTACATTGTTACGCAGATAGACCTGCAGGTCATAACACATTGAAAAACTCTGTTTTATATGAAAGAATAAGTGATTTACATGCAGGTTGTGACTGAATACTTTATTGTTAATTTTTTTTTATAAAGAAGACAGGTGGTTGAAATGATGAGTAAACACATTGTGTGCATGTACACATGTTGACAGCAAGGAACTAGATTGTTAATAATTGATGCCTAGATGTACTGATGTGTTACAATATTCACTTAAGCTGGATAATGCAGGACATTTATGTGAGAATGTCATGTCAGAAGGCTGATAAGCATCCCATGGAACAGTATTAGACCCCAGTAGAAAGTGGAGCTGTAGGGGAACAATAAATAAGGAACACATAGAGTGGTAACCTGTCATTGGCACATTTCCCCTTTCATTTAATGAGAAATCAACATGATGGATTGATCTAACCAAAAGCATATTGTTTTTTTATGCAAGTACATGCCACATACTCCCAGCATTTTCATGATAGCTTTCTACAAAAAGTCTTTAAAGATTCAATCCATTTTCTGTGTCACACGGTGAAATTTCCCAAAAGACTGTTAATAAAACCCATTAAATCTATCAAAGATTGAGTTGTAAGACATTTTGTTCCCCCGTCATGAAATGTGTAGCCAGTTCAAATACAGATACAAGTGGGAATACCCATCACATGTGAAATATTAGAATCGGGCCATACATATGCATCTTCCCTAGCTGATCAGACTGGTAAAATGTTGAAACACATTGTTTGTCATGGTCTATTATGCTGATAGAGTATGGCTTTTGTTAACATTACTATATAGTATATAAAACAGCATGCACATGGGGATTACTGCCAGGATCACACACTGGACAATTTGCATCATGGTACATTTGACTCATTTAGAAAATTCATGTAGATGCGAAAGTCCTGTATCTATATAGTTCAAAACCTTATCACATTTTTTTTCTCTTCCTGTGCTTTATCAACCCTTTGAGCATATTCTTCATGCTTCAACATCATCAAATGTCGTTAATAACTTTTTTGAAGCCACAATTACTGTTGCCCTGAGTGACATGGAAACAGGGACGTGTCAGAGGGGATAGCATGCTTGCCAAGAGCCAGTTGCTGACACACTTACAGGTGAGGACCAGGCCAACCTTCGTCGGAATTTCTGCTCAATGATTGTAACCAATGACGTCAATAGCCTACATCAGACGGAAACATTAACATTCAATCAATATGTTATCTTGCCAAACAGTGAACAGGTTTGCAAAATATCTGCTCCCCCTTGCAATGAAATTAATCTGTGCCCGGTGGCTGCAATCGAGTGGGCACAACCGCAAAGTTCACGCTGACTTTGCCAAAAATAGCTTTCCACCCAATATGGAAATTCACTCAATTAGACTTTCAATGAAAAGTAGTTCTGACAATGAAGAATCTATATTCACTTGTTAGTTGACAACTATGGGGAGTCTTGGCAGAAATCAATGGACATTATTCTTCTATGGCCATCAACAGGCAAGTGGGCCGTGATGTGAATGCCAACATGTACCATACATTGAGCACTAGATGTCACATAAAGGCATCAGACAGCATTCAATTTGAGGCCAACAACTTGTACATCTTGTTAGTCCATCATTCTGTTTTCTTTTCGTAGGATATTACATGTACCAATTGTCCATTGGCAATTACTTGACTCATCACCTTACAAGTCACGGCTTGCTGGCCAGTTTTGCTAACCAGAACAAGCGTGTTTGCTCTGGTTACTTCAGACACAAATGTTGGCTCAGTAAACTATAAGTAAAAAAGATATGCCATTAAGAGTTGCCAGTGTTAAGAATTTGGTTTAGCATTATGAGACAACAAGAAGGGTACAATATCCTGCGTCCATTATTGTGTGAATTTTCCTGTATGGTTTATCAATAACAACACTGGACTACCTGCCTTTGATCTTGACTTCAGAAAGTGATGTTTTGTATCAATGAGAGCACATGGACTGCAACACATATTTGCTGCTATCCACAGAAGCGACGATATTATTTTATGTTTTGTGTGAAAAATGTGGTTTCTTGGTAACGGAACCTGGATGGGGTATGAGTTGTTAGAGGTGGGAGCAAATGCTCAAGAGTGGCTATCATTGTCAGAGGAATAGACAAAGGTAACACTGGAGCCACCCATGGTTACAGCATAAACAGCCTTTCTCATGCATCATGCTGTGCCACCATTGTCTCTTGTTTTATGTGTATATGATATGACTGTGTCATAGTCACAATACAGAATGTCAATATGCTGTTTTAAGGTATTCGAGAAGATCCACCATAAAGGTTTTTATTCAACATGAATATATTAAAACTGTTGGAATGTTTGCAAATATATGGGCATGTACTAAATAGTTCAGAAAAACATTACCCATATTCATAAATTCCAACTAATCCAAAGAAGGACAAAACTAAGTCAGGTCACATTGCCTCAAGGTGAATTTTGAAATTCCTGGGTCATGTCAGCAAATTGATTAGTGGTAATGGCCAGTGTTTGGCCTCTAGGGATTAGCCTCTAGTCTGCTGTATGTCAGAAGCCATTGTAAATTTTTTCTTGGGGGGGGGAGGGTGATGGGTAGATAATCATTCATCGTTTCATCATATTCATAGCAGTATTGAGTGGAAGAGGTAACACCCTGGTGGCTTTATACCACAGTAAATTACACTCCACCATGACCATATTACATCATCAGTCAATTTAAGAAGGCACTATAATCATTTTATGCCAAATTTTCCCCCTTTTTCCATCAATTGTATCTTTGGAGTATATAAGAAGAAGAGCAGCAGACGAGCTTTTGCAAGGCTACATGTGGGTATAGGAAAAGTAGAACCCTGGCTTTGGGTATAAATCACAGGCAGAAACAATGTGATTATAGTGTAGAAAGATAAGATATATGTGAAAATGGGACCAAAACATAATCCCAGAAGGTTCTCAAGTGACATGCAAATGCTAACAACAGCTGTCTCCTTTAATAAGCCTTATTATTTGCAATGAATTGATCCATTAATCATCACACTGTGTCTGATACAGTAATTGATCATCTTTTTTCACACAATGATCATACATGTACATGTATGTAAAATGAATTGATGAATTGCAAAGTGGAATGTCCAATATACATTTGTGTAAATTGCTTTTACTGCTAATTTACATTTTCTTCAATCTGCCATTTGAATCCTATTGAAGTTTTCTTTCAACAGGCTTCCAACATGCATGCAGGTGACGGTGTTGCCCTCTTTAGGGTTTTACACCCCTCTGTACACTGGTGCTCCCAAGACCACAAGTTTTGGTGTCTATGCGTGATGATGGTTACTGTTTGCATGTGGACAAACTGATGTCATAATGTTGGAAAGGATTAATTTTGTAGAAATGTGTACCGCAGAATGGTCAAACAAAGTTGATCTCTATGTGGTGCTGTTGTGAACCCAATTTCTAATAATTGTTTCGATTCCAACACTTGTTGTTAATGCACACATGCATACATATTACAATTTAAGCCAACGGGCATTGCAATGGCAATTCACATTTTTGACTTATCCAAAACTGTCAGCCAGGTTCCCTTTAAACTTGGTGAGAATTAATGTACCTTGGATAGGCCTACTTATATAAATTTGTACAAATAGTCATAATCCAGTTATTTTTGGATTTTTTTCTACATTTTGTATGTATGTATGTATGTATGTATGTATGTATGTATGTATGTATGTATGTATGTATGGATGGATGGATGTATGTACAAATATTTATATACTGGGTGCATAAACATATACATGTACACATTCATATTGCTTAATCTTGAAAAAAAATTCTGAAAGCACTAGCTAGCTTGGCCAGTTGCTTTTAAATTGCAGAGGAACACTTCTGGTTACCCCTGAGTTGAATGTCAAGATAAGCTGAAGATGGTCTATTCATGAAGCCCAATTGTTTAGCTTTAAGCATAAAAAGGATTTTTTTTTTTTTTAAAGACTATCACAGTAGTACATGTATGTGAATGTATCAGACAGATGGTTTAACATAATAAAGGCATTACAGTGTACATTAGGTCAACTTATGGCAAGTTATGTCATGGTACATGCCAACAGAGAGGAAAAAAAAGAGTATGTTAGCTTCAGACTTGGCAAGTACATCTGTCTAGCCATAACACTTGTCTTGCAGTGTTTTCTTCAGCAGATTGTGAGTGCTGTGGCATGTGGTAGTCCAGGTGAAAAACAGGCTTGTCCCAGAATCTGAATGGCCAACAGAAGGTTAGCCTCTCAGTGATTTGGTGGGCAGACACAAAGGTTATGTCTTTTTTTTGCATGATGTAGTGAAAATGTTCCTCATTCTCTTCATGACTGTGTGTTTAGTCTGCCCTGTGAAGAAGCCTAAATAACAAAGAAATACAAACTGCTGCATTGCAGCTGTCCCTGTGTGTTTTGTGCTGTGTCATGTTTACAAACAGGCATATTTTCAGCCCTCATGCTTTGACAGACCAGAGAGACCTGGAAACAATGCACTGGCTGGTGATAGATGATATCACCTTAACTTGCAATTGTGTACAATTTATGAACATTCTAAGCAAAAATTAATCATTGTGCAATAGTGACATGGGTGAGGAGGGTCAGGTAAAATATATGGTAATGAAAAAAGAAGTTGAAAACTTATGTTGTGCTTTGCAAAAAATATGAAAATCATGATTCCAAACATTAACTTCTCTTAGTAAACTTTATGGCTATATGTTAATTATATTCACATACACTTAGTGGAAAGCTTAAGTCACAAGCTACATTTTTAAAATAAAATGTGCATTATTTACTTCTATTTAAGATCTTGACCACAAATGCAGGTTCGCTTTGCACATTATTTCATAGATTCCTTTATTTTGCAACCATAAACACAAATTATACATATAATACTTGACCAAGTGCATGAAACCCTTAACCTCTGTACAAACTTGTTTTTAATTTCAATTTTCAAGGTCAACACAAATTAATGACTCAAAGTCTATTGTCATCATAATTAAAAAAACTCTGTTTTAGGGAAGTGTATAGAGATGATGGTGTAGCCCATCAACCCCATGCAGGATGTGATATATGCAAACATATTTGTTCCTATATAATAACTCCAGATCCATTTAAGCTTGAAATTAAAGTGTGTGTGTCGACACACCTTCTGTTTTTCTAGGAATTCTTTCTTTCTTTCTTTCTTTCTTTCTTTCTTTCTTTCTTTCTTTCTTTCTTTCTTCTTTCTTTCTTTCTTTACAGGCAAATTTGTCCAACATTTCATTTGAAAAGTATTACATGTAGAAACTCCAAACTTGGCACAATTATACTTCTATAGATAAAGTCTGGCCTTTTTATAATGAGAGGTCATGCTTTTCAAAATTATGCAAATGAGGGCTAACTAAAGTTTTAAATGTTCAATATCTTATATACTATAGTAGATGTGGTTCCGAGTGTATAAGAGTTTGACCATAGCAAGGTAAAGGTCATCACAAATGTCAGGGTCATGTCAAGGTCAAAGGTCATGTCAAGGTCAAAATTCAATTTTAAGCCAAAATGTCATTTTTGAGGTCAAGGTTCACTTCAGGTAGAGCTCACCTCAAGGTCAAAGGTCATTTCAAGGTCAAAGGCCACTTTCCATGGTAACTTTCTTCTAGCCATAACTTGGTCAATTTTTATCCAATTTTGATGATGTTGAGCTCAAATTGTAGCTATGGTAACATTCCACATTTTGAATTTTACATGTGATCTCTCCAGGTCAAAGGGCAAGGTCATTTGGGTGTTTGAAAGTTTTATCCAGTCATAACTTGGCCAATTTCCATCCAATTCTTATCAAGTTGGATTCAAATTGTAGGTATTGCAACATTGCACATTTTTATAAGAACATGTAACCTCCAAAGGGCAAAGGTCAAGGTCATTTGGCCCTTTGAAAGTTTCATCTTGCCATAACTTGGTCAATTTTCACTTGATTTGGTTCATGTTGCGTTTAAATTTTGGGTATTGTAACACTGCGCAATCTACATGTGACCAACTTCTACTAAGGGGTTGTTGACCATTGCGCAGCTAATGAATTAAAACTAAAAGTTGTAGCAATTTAAATTATGCTAAATAGCACCATTAGAAATTTTAAATCTTGAATAACTTCAAAGCTATTGTAGATAGAGATGCCATTCCAACTTGTACTCCTGTGTTATGGAATAGTTGTACATTGCGACACCAATATGCTTTGAACACACACACACTGATTTGCGATGCAGCAAATCATCTTTTCTAGTTTAATACTTTACTTGATATTGGTCTTCTGCAAAGACTAGGATCAGTTTGCAGACAAGTGACCTCGACCTTATTCCCCTGACAACTTACATGTATGTAAATATGAATTCAACCATATAGAACATCCTGCAGAGGGACATACATGTACATCTACGATTGCTGTAATATTTTAATAGCCAAATTAATGATAATTGATGCTGTATCAATGATTAGTCTACAGACTACACATGCTAAGGCAGCTGAGCACAAGACCATCACAATTCTTTCATTCTGTATACGATTTCAGATAAATGTGAAATACAAAAGATCAAATAGAAGTCCCATAGGCATTGTTAACCCATAATCTGTATGATGTACAAGAATCAAGTTAATTGTATAAATGGCTTCTTCCTTCAGTGGTGTATGTAAAGATACTAACTTATAATTCAAAATAGATTTAACATATGAAGATATGTTTAGGGTGCAAAATGATTGCTTGGGTTCTTGCATCAATGTGTTCATCATTGGGCACAGGGAGAAAATGATAAGTTATGGACAAAACTTCATCAAACTCATGTACATGTAAAGGCACAACCATTTGTAAGATTTATTATGTCTGTGTGCAAACAAATTTTGTAATATTCTTTCTTTAGGTTTATAGAGTGTTTCTGCAACTGTTGGAACTAGAATCTGTGTATATGCATTTGTGTGTGTTTGGGGGGGGAGAGAGAGAGAGAGAGAGAGAGAGAGAGAGAGAGAGAGAGAGAGAGAGAGAGAGAGAGAGAGAGAGAGAGAGAGAGAGAGAGAGAGAGAGAGAGAGAGAGAGAGAGAGAGAGAGAGAGAGAGAGAGAGAGAGAGAGAGAGAGAGAGAGAGAGAGAGAGAGAGAGAGAGAGAGAGAGAGAGAGAGATGACTTAATGCTCATACCCCAGTGTATAGCAGTAAAGTTGGTCCTGTGAACAACATGAATTTCCAAATTAGGCATATTAGGGTCATTATATTTCTGTGGAGACACATTCATTCATTTTTTTTTTCATTCTTAGATTTTTTCTTTCATTCTTTCTTCTTTCCTTCCTTCCATCCTACTTTCTCATCTTTCAAGCCAGAATATCCTAAATAGGTATGTGTATAGCCCTATTAGTGAACTGAATTTAATATTCATCACATTTATTGTGATCAAACAGATATTTCATGTTTCAATATTTTTTTCTTTTTTTTTTCTTTCTTTCTCCTTTTTTCTTCCCTTCCTTTTTTTTTGTTTGCCTCTAGGATAAACAAGAAATGCCATATAAATTACAAATTGCAGCCATTTCACTAATTTGAATCAGCAAAGCTACTTCAGATCATTGAAGTTTTTCCTTTGTGAGTAAGCACACATATAAATTTGTTGTGAAGCAAATCTTTTCTTGTGTGTGTATTTTGCTTCTATAATAAATACATTAAGGTCTGATTTATCTGTTTCAACTGAGGCACAGGAAAGGGATCTTCAGAAAATACACATGTATCTATGTTTATGGGGTGGGGTGGAAAGCATTCTATGTATGTGAAAATAGATTTTTTAAAGTCCTCATTATTCAGTATGTCCTTCATTAATTTTGTGCATAGACATAATCATTCCGCTTCACTGATGTGTGGATCATCGATTGTAATAAAAATGTTTGATGAATATGTGTTGGTGTTTGACTGAAATTTGAGCACTTCAATTCCAAATCTTTCTTTGATTTTGATCAACATAAATATTCAAAGTAAAATTACATGTTCATGTTTTTATTCACTTTTATGTGGGCATTTAGTGGGTAACCCCAACAATTGAGTGCTGCATACAACAAAAGTCAGCATTTAATGCTAGCAAACGTATGATGTCGAACACATAAAAGGCATGATGCCTGAAATGTTTGAATGTGAACTGCCCTCCCTATCTGTCACTTGTGTCTGCAGAAAACACACTGCATTAGGGACACAAGTGTTTCAAAGCAACAGATGTATAGTACATCTGCCTGTGCAAACATTTTGTGTTTTTTAGACTGAAACTTCTAACACAAGCTGCTGTCTTGTAGTTTTTGAAAGAGTTCTTTTTCACCCCGTTTCAATTTTCAACCTACATCTACTACATGTATATTGAGGTTGAACTGGTGACAGTTCTGGTGACAAGTTCATGGTGAAAGCTAGTGCAACACATCACATGAATAATTTTCAGTTTTTTTGACACCCAAGGGCTGCTGCATTTTTGTGTGCATGCAGAAATAGAGTATAATTTTGTATTTTCTTTGTATTACCCAATCAACAGTATACATATATGTGTGTGTTGGTTGCACTGGGTTACAATTTAGAAACCTTTTTACATGAAATGCATAGAGTTCAACAGTGGTAAATGCAAATATGTATACTTTTGTTACTCATTTGACTGCCTTTAGATGACCATCACTGGTCCTGAAAATTTAGATTTGCGTCACAACTTTGATTGCGTATCATTTAGACATGAACTGGTCTGGTTTTTTGTTATATCTTTCTAATAAAAGCTATCACAATAGTCTCGGGCCCTATATTGTTGTGTTTGTGTCTTTGTACTATTGTTAGCCTGTGCTGTACCTGTGTATATCAGGTTCAACAAAACATCCTCTAGGAATGCACACATACATAATAAGAGCTTCAAGCTTCCCCAAAATCAATTACCAGTTAACCACACAGCACAAATTGAGTGGTTAGTTGTTAAGCAGTGACTACATGTAGGTAGTGGTCACTACATACATGTAGTGGCAGCTAAGGGCCTGCATGGCCACAAGGCTCCAAATGGCTGGTGACAATTTAGCAGAAAAGTACATATTGTCACCATTAACTTCTACTAAATGTGTATTTATCTTGGGGGGGGGGGAGGGTTGGGGGGTCTGGTTTTGTCCACCATGTGGTAACAGCTGTATGTCTGTAAGGTTTCTTGAATATTTTTCCATATCTTTGGTTACAGTCACAGTGATCCTTAGTGAAGCCCATTACTGTATCATGAGTGCATCCGTGATGAAGGACGACCATAGACAAATGTACAGCACTCATATACATATATAAATGTATACGATATTTGTACATTGTACATGTACATTTCTGATACTCCAGCTGAACATTTTGCAAATTTAATTATATTAGAAATGGCATCTCAGTGCAAGTAAATGTTGCCTTTACTTTTTGCCATTTGAGTTAAGCAGCATGTGTCCTATAAACTCACAATGCAGATGATCATGATGATTGGTTTCCACAGGGAAAGGTGTGTTTAAAGGCAGCAATAAGCAGGCAACAGAATTGTGATTTGGAAGCCAAATGACAAATTGGGAACTTCTGTATATCTTAATCAAACAGGCAGGTACAAGTGCGATATGGTCCCACTTGAATTCCCAAGGTACTGAGCAGTTCAGCAGAAAACTGATGATCAGTCAACTCAATGCTCTTTCCACCTGGCACCTTCTTCATGAAGTGGTATCTACCCATTGTTTACCCAGCAGCAAGTTGTCAAGTAGTAGAAAACTATCAGGAGACTGATAACCAGCTAATGGGATACCAAGATTACCTATAGCAGCTGCTTGGCAAGAAACTAGCAGGCATCCAATAAGTAGCAGCAGCATGGTTGGAGAGTGACAACCAGCCAATGGGATGCACAGTTTACATGTGCCTGGTGGTAGCTTAACAAGATTAGGCAGCAACCACTGCACAACATCACATGGAACCACATCTTGTTCTTGCTACTAATCAGTGGCAGATTCATTGTAAAATTTGCTGCTACTTAGTGGACAACTTGCTACTAATTCAAGGAAATGCACAGCAAGGCTTTATTATCAGCTTTTTCAGGTGGGGTGGCAGGGCGGGAGAACTGCAATAATTGTAGAGATTATTTTTCATAGCAGGATAATAGTGAAGTAGATACAGGATAATGGATTCTATTTAGACAGTTCAGCAGGTACAACTGCCTCTGAGCCTTTTCCATACCAATTAGATACAGTCTGGTTCAGTGTGCTTTTCTGTGTCAGCATCATCTCCTGTCACTTGTGCATCCTGGTCTGAGCCTCACAGGTCGTCAAGTCTCTGCTTTGCAATATGCAGTCAAGGCATGCATGGCTCTGCTCGTGTCATATTCCATCCCATTTGCCTCGTTATCTTATCTGCCAAGGCCCTTTTCTCTCCAGTTATCTCTATGTATTTTATGTTAATCAATTTATCTTGTCTCCTGTCCCCTCCTTTTCTTGCTGATTTGTGTAAGACTTCCTGTTGGTTTTTCATATCTTGCTCTTTTTGCATCATGACTCTTTGCTTTTACATGTACTTACACACCCTTGGTTGCATCTCTAATTTAACCCCTTAAGTTTCAAAAACAACAGACACTCAAATGTTACATTTTTCTATTTGTAAATATAGGACCTAATGATATATTTAGCGGCTTCATGTTTGGGTTAAAATCGTGGACAGCTCTGCATGCAGGGAGTAACCATGCTGAACATGAAGCCCTGTTTATATATGTACCTTGTGTGTGTATGGAAACTTGAGTCAGATGCAAATATAGATTATGACTTTCTCAAAACATAAAATTTGCACTTGTCACAATGGCTATGCCAGTTTATAAAGCAATGTACACGGGGCATGCTGGTCTAGTACACATATATGTACACGTAGGTCTCATCTGCAAATAAGTATCAGAATTGTTTCTTGTTATCACATCAAAATGTTAGGGCATTCAGTGTCTCTGTAGGGATGAGTCAACTGTGAGTTAGAGTATTAGGTCCTATATACAATGGGGTTTAAATGACTTTCAGTGGTCAATTTCAGCATATAAACATGGGTAAACAATGAGTTAAGGTAATCAGTTTGTCCATATCAACTTGGGTAAAAACAAGTTCAGGTTACTAGCCCCTCTTTTTAAATATGGGTGAACAATAAGCTGGGTACGTATAATAAGGCCTTCTAAATAAACATGGATAAATAATGAGACTGGGCAATCTGCCAGCCCCTCTACATGTGCATAAATACAGTGAGTCATGGTAGTCAACCCACCTATACAAATACATGTGTGGTTAAACAATGAGTCAGATTGTCCAGCCCCTTCATACAAAAATATATACAAATAATTTAATGAGTCTGGGTAATCAGCCCTTCATAAACAGTACATCAGGGTAGTCAGTACCACAGTATGCATATGGGTAAGGAATGAGTTGGGTTAATCAGTGTCTCCTTGTGCACATGTGTAAGCAAGCCTAGTCTAGGTGATCAGTTTCTCTGAATAGATACGATAAAGACATGACAGAGTCAGATGTAGTAGACAGTAAGTCATCAGCACATGTATTGGCATGCTGATTCACAGGAAACATGAGGCGCACAAATTTTCTTGAAGACCAAAATACACACATGATAATGACTGGTAACATAAGTTATTTCACATGAGTGATAAACATTAATCATACAGTGTTTTTCTGCATATTACTGTCACATGTAATGTTACATACAATTGACAGACCTACCAGTACCTAGAGGAAATGTCTGCAAAATGCAACCAATGGCAAGTCAATTGTCCATTCTTTTACATATAACTTGCTCATGATAAAACTGAGCCAACAGCTGTTGATAGCAATAAATTTTTCGGATAGGTACCTAAAATTGTGCAATGGTAAGTGCACTTGCCATAGTTGCAAACTGTTTCACTCGATCATGTGTAATGGGCCAGAGGTCAAATACAAAGATTTATGGTTGACATTTTAGTCTGGTTGAAGAACAAAACCATGAAAGAAAAACAGAAAATATATTAAATCACTTTGTAATTATGCATCCCTCATAGGAGGGAATGCATAGTATTCAGTCCCATCGTCTGCTGTCTCTGCTATTGCTGGGTATCTTATTTTTCTTAGATTTCCATCTCCTCTTGACCTATTTGGCTCCTAATTTGGTACAGATAATCTATAGGTCTGGGAAAATTTTCACCATATAATGAAATATAACCTCGAGGGCAAAGGTTAAGGTCAAATCCTTGTTGCATTTTTCTGCTGACTCAGCAATTTTTACATATTGGCTTATACCTTCTTAATGGTGCATTGTAGGTCCAAGGTTACTAGCAAACGTTAATAGCAAAGAACCTATGGGCTTTCAATTTGTATGGTTTATTTTAAACCTGAGTGACATTGAAAGGTCAAATTGCATACATTCCTGTTGATTACTATGTAAGTCAATGGGAATTGCAATGCTAATTCACATTTTCAACTTCTCCAAAACAATTGGGCAGATTCACTTCAAACTTGGTGGGATGTACATCAGTTATGTATCTACTAACCATGTTCAAATGGTCATGCTCCAATGATTTTTGGATTTTTAATGTTATTTTTTCTTGGGGGGGGGTACTTTTTGCATTCCTATTGATTACCGTGTAAGTCAATGGGGTCTGCAATGCTAGTTCACATGTTGACTTCTTCAAAACAGTAAGCCAGATTCACTCGAAACTTTTGGAACAGATACTCCATAGATTTTGGGAATTGTTTTCATGTGATTGTGAAAGACCTTCAGTTTATAGGTCAAGGTCACAATGCATTGCAAGATAACATGGTTTTCCTGCCATAACTTCAAATGGGTATGCTTGAAGCCCATCAAACTTTGGTAATAATTTACCCAGGTGAGACTTCCCTTAAGGTGGAAGGTCTGAAGCCAGCACCTTTGGATAACCTCTAATCACTTTTTCATATTTTTGGATAGTCTGATACTTAAACTACATGCTCCAAAAAACTCAGATGTGTGAACATAAAATTTATATGAGATAATTGATCTCAAAACTTTTGTTTACAATGAAAAGTTTAAACAGAGCCGGGCACATGACTTTGTTTGCATGGGCATGATAATGAGCCATGTCATTGTTTGCACAGTCATTAGTCCATGACCGCTGGAAACCAATTGAGCTATTGCCAAGGGTAACTTATGCAGAAGAATTGGTGTAGGTTCAGCAGAAGCTGTGAACCAGGGGTTCAAATCACCATCTGAGTGATTTTTGTGATAAGGTTCAGCAGCTGGTGAACTGGCATTTGAATGGTCTGCTTGACCTGGCTCAGTAGAAGCTGATGAACTGAAATATAGTTCCCTCTCTGATTAATTTACTTGGTCATGGGTAGAAATAGATGGATCGCCTTCTGCCTAAAGAGTTTGGTGTTGTACTGTTCCCTTATGTATCAAGACTGACAGGTTGTAGATCAAAGACCAAATTCCAGTTTCTTAAGTCTGTTTAATTTCCTTCTACTCGTGGTGAGATGGAATGACCTCTGGTGCAACCATGTGATCATCAGTCCTTGGACTTTCAGGGTTAGCCAGTTTAGCTTTTTCTGCTGCTAGCTGATGAGAATCAAGATTCTTCAAACCTGTGGAGAGCACAGATAGAACTGTCTCCCTCATTGGATTCAAGAGAGTATACATTACCCTTGAGATCAGGCAGACCAATCACCTAAGGCGTATATCCTCATATCTTGCATTTTGTTTCTTCCTTAATGCTATGATTGCTACAAAATACATTTTCCTGTTGTGGGAAAGAATTTTTGGAATCTGGGACATTCCCAGCGTGTCAGCCTCATACTGGTATCTTGGCCAAAGAAGAAGAAATAGCTTGTTGAGGAATATTGAGTGCAGCTATAAAAGTATTCAAATTCGGGGATGTACTCAGGCGATTTTTTTAGAGGCGGCACCACAACCATCTTGTAGTGCCCTATACAAATGTTTGCACCACCGATTTCCTTCTGGATTATAGGGGCCATGCAGCTTTTGGATATTCCATATAAACTGTACAGTTTTTGTATGACAGAACTCATGAATTGCTATTTTGGTCTTAGTGCACACATTTTGGTACTCCATATCATGCAAACCATTGTCTCACAAAAATTTGGACTACAGCTTCAACTTGCTGATCCTTTTTTAGGGATTCCTGTGTAAATTCTGTGAGCACAAGCGTGATTGCAAAAACACATTTTCAAGCCACTAGTACTATGCCGTAGAACAGTGAAATCTATTTCTACAATCTCTAAAAGGTTACTGGTTAGGGTTTACCAACTTTTCAGCCTTTGCCACCATACTTTGAGCTCATTTTTGACCGTACTCTTTAACAACCAGAGCCAAATTGGGCCAGTAAGATTGGGTCTGTGCAAAATGCAGGGTTTTTGGTGTGGTTGGGCACCCACACTATTATGATATGCAAAGAATTTGATGTTGTATAGGTATAGGTGCTAAAAATTATTATTTCAGACTGTGGCCAGACTCTTGAACATAATGATACAGAACACCGTGACCATCCTGGCTTCACCTGCTCCAGCCATTCAGTAGTATGTGAGTTGCTTTGGAATACTGCATCATTTCTTATGGGTAATGTTTTTTTTGAACTATTCAGTTAGGACTGTTTCCCTTTTTCCTGATACTTGAACATCTGAAGAGGATAAGGTGTCATGTTGACAATGTAGAAATAATGACTGTCATGAAAAATAGAAGTGGACAACACTTTTCAAAAATGTTAAAGAAGCTGCACCAACACTTTTCAAAAATGTTAAAGAAGCTGCACCAAAAATTCGAGTAAACAGGAACTGTCCATAATAAAAAACTTCAGTAATCAAAGAAGCCATGCCTAAATCCAGAAGTTCAAGGTAGATATACCAACAACTTTATGATACTTTTATATGTCAATCAACAAATATGAAGTTTAGTATGCAGGAAAACATCTCTCTCCTGACATGATACAGGTACCAACAAATGTTAGTAGTAGTTTATATCAATTTCATGCCAGCAACTCTCAACTTTAAGAAATATCTTGCCGCATGCATGCATTGTATAAAATGTCAGCTACAATCAATGTCTACAGTAGAGGGCAATGGCAAATCAGCAAGTTCAAGAATGTTGCCCTGCTCACTAGCTCTTCAAACTTGACAAAAACCTCAATGCATTTGTCATCCCAAATTTCATAGAGATTGTTTTAACACCTCTTTTGGTGTTTTCTTTCTGCCTTTTTATGCGTTGCTAAATCCTGTTCCAGTTATTGCAAATTATATATATGTAATCCTTTTTGTAAAACCAGGCACAATTCACCTGAAGTGTTGTGTTAGGTCTAAGAAACTACTGTATGGACCGTTTCTTTGTCAGGCAGTATTCCAGCCTCTGAGACTGTGTGACCCAGTATTTCACCTTGTCCATAAAAAAATACATTTTAAATGTTTGATTATTTTTAGACATTCCTTTCAAGACAGATACCAACTTATCAAAAACTTGCTAGGGTGAACTCCCAAATACACATACATCATCAAAGTACATGGGCATGGTCTGGAAATTTTTATTCCCAATATTTCATTCATTAGCCTGATGAAGATGGCTGGAACCCCACACAGGCCTAGTACCATTTGAAGTATTCATAAAACCATACGTGCCTACTCAAAACGCCTTTTCAATAGTTAAATCCACCACAGGAATCTGACATTAACCTTGTGTCATATCAAGGCAACAGAAACATATTGGTCAAGAGAGAGCATCCAGTGCTTCCTTTAAACATAGACGTGGTTATGGATCTCAGCATGTCATAGCATTTAAAGATCTGTAATCAATGCATATCCCTTGCTTGCCATCCATTTTTGATCCTGAGACAACGTACTGGAAGCACATACATTCTTCAATATTCTTATGGCATACTATGCTATAGCAAATGTTCTAAATATTCCTTGACCGTAGCCAATTTATTAGGTGGTATGCAGGAAGCTTCACTTGGCGCATCAGTCAGAACAAACTTGGGCTGGATTTTGTCACAAAGGCCTATGTCATCAGCATTCTGACTGAAGGAATGGGTATATTTACTGAGAATACTTTGCAGTTCATCTTATTGTTCTTGAGTCACATCAAGTATATCCATCAGGTCATAGTTGGTTCACAAATGGGTAAACTAAATGAATTTCTTCAAGGAAGGCTATATCCTCCTGTATCTGTGACATCAAATATCACCAAACATTCCATGAAAATAGAAAGTACATTACTTTTCTTGAATAACAAGAAAGTGCCATGACCCGTTGCAATAGATGACTCAAAAAGTAATGATACAGTGCAACAAATGCTGTAGTTCTCCCTGCTGAATAAGAATGTGCAACTTTCTTACCCATACTTGCATGTTACAAAATTGAAGTAACTGAACTTGAACACCAACAAGAGAACTGTGGCTATTCTGTGCTTAGCTGATCTTGGAAAGACTGAATTGGCTTTGTTTGACCCTTCCAAAGGTATAATTCTACCAAATTTCCAGCATTGGCAGTGGTTTAAATTGTGGTCAAGAACGAAACCTTGAAAAAACAGACAGTACATTAAGGTGGCGATCTAGTGAATGCATATGAACGGACATTGCTCACCATTTCTCGGGATTGTGAAAAAAAGGCAACAGTAAACCATATAAAAGTATACCTTTTCTAATAGCTGAGTGTCTAGCACAAACGCAGATACCACATTTATTAACATCTATCCAACAGTATTTATTTTATGAAGCCACAAAGTCAGACAATTGTTTGTGCCAACCCAAAGCCACTCCAGCGAAATTGGGAGGTCAACAGATTATCCGACGACCACTTCCTTCTGTTTTACCGCTAGCGTAGATTCTTGGCCATCAAAACGTGTTTTGTGTTGTCGATAAGGCAAGCAAGCCTTGTTTTAGGTCACGAAAGATATTTATAGTTGTGCCATGTACATGTACTTTGGGTGAAAGCTCCGCGAATGACGGTGAAACTACAAAACTATTCCCGTTATCCCCCCAAAAAACACAGTTTTAGAGAAAATAAATAAATTATCATACATGCCAAGTCTGAACAGAATCGAGCCAGTGGATTTTTCCCCAATTTTGCGGGAAGTGGCCGTTCCTTTGTAAAAGTGAACCCAAGAAAACACTATTTCTCTTGGTCTGATGATCTTTGACCTTCATTGGTCAATGCCGCCATAATTATTCAAGACAGGTTCTATTTTTGAACTTCTGCGATAAATACGACATCCCTAGTTGTCTATCAATGTTCAAAACATGTAAAATATAGTGATTTATAGCTAAAAATCACATATTCATAAGGAGGTACGTCTCCTGTCCTTTGAAATACCCTCGTGGAAATTTAAGGCCATATGACGTTTTCGCGGAAGTAGGCGGAGTTACCCAGCGAGCATGCATACTAGAACTTGAGAGAGCTGATTATGCAAATGTACCAAAGATAACTGCTGCTGCAACAGCCATGAAAGTTTACGAAAGCGAGGGATGAAGTCTACAATACAACTTGTGTCGAATGAATAGCGCCATTCATGAAAACACCAAGCGGTGAATTAGAATCAGTTTTAAATTACCCTGACATGTCTCATTTTTCTGCAATTTTCACAGATTGTTTTGCTTATTTACAAAAAGTTCCAGCCAAACAGGCTTCACGCAGGCTGGCGGACAGGTTTCAACAAGAAACTAATAAACCGAACTTCAATGTTGACGAATGGTACATATAGCCTAATGAAACCCAAAAGTGGTGGAATAAATAGTAGTCATAAAATAAAAAGATTGGATCACAGCCCCATCTCATAGCATTTTATGTGTACATCCTCAACTTCTCCACATAACTGGCCAGAATGCTGCTGCGAAGAGTACTTCAGCCGAGGGGACGGAGGCGGAGCAGGGGAAGGGGCAGAGGCTCTAGTCACACTGATTCACTGTCCAAGGAAGTATCCAATGCACGCATAAATTTTTCAGTTTTAATTTTTTTATGTGTTGCTGATAAATGAGTTTTCCTGTCGTCGTCATCGAGACTGTCCGATTCAGATTTTAGGTGCCTGTGGATGTGGATCCCAGGATGGCACAACCACTGAAAGGCTGCGTGGGCTCTTCAGGCCACATTTGGTAATACGATCCCTTGTCACTATCGGCAAGTTTTGTCCTGATATCCGTGTCCATGCGTACAATATTTTTTTCTTTTGCGACCCTTTTTCCTTTTTCTTTTGATGGGTACGGAGGAACCGCTTGTTGAAGCCATGTTGACAAGCCGTACAACACAATGCACGTGCTAGAGTCAAACTGTGACCCCCTGATCTCGCTAGATATGTATCAGTGGGGACGTATCGCAGGTCACATTACCCAACAAACCAGCACCTTCAGTGTCAGCTTTGTTTACACTCCATTTTGGTAGGACTGCATCGGGAAAAACAACGACTTTAACGTCAATGTAAAAAGTATTTAGCAACGAAACAATGCAGAACTTAAAGTAAACTTGTTAACAGACCAGAAAATGTAAAAAGTGAAACATCGTTGATTTTGATGTTGTTCACTAAATTGCTACCTTAAATCATATAATAATGGATTGTAAATCCATTGCAACGCCAAGCTGAGGCTGTCACTGTACATTTTACATCGCATATCACATAATTTATGGAAGCAAGTACATGCAACAACTATGTAAATATGTAAAGATACACTACACGCAACTGCTCAGCACTGGGAATAAATTAACATTCACATACTAAGAATATGCTTATCAATACAAAACAAATTTAGCCCTCATCCCAAAGGTGATCATGCATGTAGTCCAGACCAGTATGCTGCAATGCAATGGTTGCACTGTGTAACTAGTTAGCTAACAGTAAAAATAAACAATGAACTTGATTTATACAAAATATACAACTTATATATATATAGGAACAAGTGGCTGTATGTTGAGGCACACCATGCAGTCCAGCTTTATCACAGATTAACAGTTAAGTGAAAAGGCATTTAATAAGTGCCCCAATACCATATAACAGTGGCTGTTAATCATTTGCTTTGTCTGCCGTATGGCTATAATAGGCACTTCGCCGTCCTTATTAGCATAATAAGCATGCCAAAGCACAGATAAAAGCTTAAGTATAACCAGTCTTTTATCTACTAGGGGGATGTAGCTATCCTTCCTCTAAAGCAGTGTTCCCATCATGTCTCTTAGTAAAGTCCTGAATTCTGACACAAAACTAATGCTTAATGTATCAAAAAAATCTCAATATTCATGGGATGCAGAGTTTGCCTACATAATATATGTGCAAACTTTTAAGCAAGAAACATGAAAGAATGTTTACATATTCTCCTCATGAGCTAATACAGTTTTTATGCTCTTGTCCTTTCGGCCAATGGGTTATTGTTGTGTGTGTGTGCGTGTGTGTGTGCGCACGCTTACACATGGGTATGCATGCAATGGTCCTTCTGTGACTCTTGCAGATGCAATAACCTGTGAACAAATTGAGCTACTTGCATGAAACTTGTACTACAAAAGCATCTCATTTGACACTTGTTTTAGTGACATTTAGTGACCTTGACCTATTTTAAAACTGACCAGGGGTCATCATAGATTTAAATTTTTGCAAATAGATTCAATATACATATGCATAGAAAAAATTGAGCTACTATAATGACACAATTAAGTCCTGTAGAAGCACCTTATTGGAGGCTTTGCTGACTTATTTTAGTCACCTTGACTTATTTTCAAGGTCACCATGCATCATTATATTATTAACATGATTCAGGGGTCTTAAAATTGTTCTGACCAATATATTGTTTATGACTGTTTCTGCTTTAATGTCCATATTATACTCATATACAGTTAATCTTGCATTATGGACCAATTGCTAAACACACTTTTTTATTCTTGACACATGGAATATGACAGACATAATGTAGACATAAATAATGACTCTTGAATAGAAAAACTTGAAAACGTACACTATTTGGTAGTAGCTATACTGGTAGTACATGTCTACAACTTATGAAGCAAGGAAATTAACATTATGGGACACTGTAAGCCATATGTTTGGGACTATAACTTGCACAAACTCGTCGAGAGTCAAAAGCAGGAATCACACAAGGCAGCCACCTTGTGGGACTTCTTTATTTCAAGAATGTGCCTGGCACATATAGCATGGTGGGGAGAGGGTCTTAAATTTCATTAAGTAAAACAACAGATCTTCACATATGCCAAAACTGGGTAGCACTCACAGGGTCCCACAAATGGTCTCCCTCGAACATACGTGTACATGACCGTACTGTAGTATGTAACACTATGCTGGCCTTGCCTTTAAAGCACAGGAAGGTTGGTCCTGCATGGCACTCTTGACATGTTTTTGGTTAATAAAGAGAGAACATGCAAGGAAGGGGTCTCTGCTTGTGACTATGGCCAGGCTGCACACCAGTTTGCTACCTTCCCAGCACAGCATTGTGATGTCAACCAATTGCAGCATAATAAATGCATCTTAATATTCAGGTGATTTCAAGTTTGTCATACCATGAAAGAGTAAATATTTCAGAAAGACATTGCCTATATTCACACATTTCAACCCAACAATGAGGGCAAAGTTAATTACAGCAAAGGGCAGAGATCAAGAATCACCAAAACATCAACATTAATCTTGCAGTACAAATGCAAAGAAATCTATTTCACTCCTGACTTGGGACAGGCAGTCACCCACATAATTGTAAGGCAACTGGTGGCCCCAAACCACCAATCACTTCAGTCTCTGAAACACTGCAGATATTAGTTGATTCCGAAACATACAGGCCCAACTACTTAGAACTCAAAATTTATTACTTGCGCCAAAGATAAAAAGAGACACATATCAGGCCTGCTACTCCCAGGTTTTCCCCGACTCGTCAGCCAGCCA
Source organism: Hermodice carunculata (assembly GCA_964020975.1). Taxonomy (NCBI): domain Eukaryota; kingdom Metazoa; phylum Annelida; class Polychaeta; order Eunicida; family Amphinomidae; genus Hermodice; species Hermodice carunculata. Next base: position 28,985 of record CAXHWN010002287.1, read on the forward strand.
AGCTGACAGCAAAAGAAAGGAGTAGGCCTAAATAATTTCTATGATATATATGAAACATTATAAAAAATGCTCTACCTCCATTATGACTATGAGTTGGAGAACACAGCCCACAGCACAACACAGGGAATGAAGCATTTATCAAGTAGTTCAGACAAACATAACCCAATTTCATAAATTTCAACCAAACAATGGGAGGAAAGTTAAATACAACAGGCAGAGATCGTAGATCAAAACATCAACATTTTGCCTTTTCGTTTGTTAAGAAATGAATTTCACTCCTGACTTGAAACAAACAATCACCTACAAAAAGGCAACCGGTAGTCCAAAAGTAGTCCCCTCAACATCTGAAACACTCTTCACCAACTACAGATGCTTTGTTTTAAACATACAGGCCTGGCCACTTATGGATAACATACAAGAAAATAGCTTGACAACCACTGCAGGCCTATTCAAGAAACTGGCAATTCACCTAACTACACCAAATATGGTCAGAAACCATATGTCTACACAGCACAACAATGTTTCAGAGCAAAACGGAGTTCCATCAGACCATGCAATATCTTACAATGTATTATCTCAAGCTGGAAAATATGCTTCATGGTGTGTGGGTGGGTGGTTTTACCTTGGGGTCCCTACCAGAAATGCTGCCCTTAGACTCTCTTATATGGGTCTAGGCACCTCCCACACCCCTGGCCTCTGTTCAAGTTTGCAACAGTTAGGTTCAGGTACTTCATACTTGGACAGCACTGTCTGCAGGTCTGGTGTAACACTAATACATAAGATTAATTTACCAGCTTGACCTGTATTATTTGTGCTTTGAATGACAAGAGCTAGTGCAGGATCTTCTATTTGTATGGCTACTGCTACTTCAAAGGGAAAGCAGCCTGAGACATTTATGGGTGAACAGATTGGCCAGTTCTATGGAAGACATATATAGTCAGAATGTCACACTGGCAGCTTTTACAGGTGACTCAGTACAGAGTGAGCAACCAGTGCATATGCACACACATGTATTTTATTATATTTGATTACTACTCTTTCCTCATACAACCCTAGATTTTGTGTGAATTTCTTATGCTGTACAAGAATTGAGACTGTTGTACTAATGCCTGGACAGTCTTGCCTGGAGACACTGGGATGTCATGCAATGTTTACAGAAAGTTGTAACACCATTGTGTGACATCCCACAGTGCTTTTTCCTCTATACCCACTTAGGCTCTTTCTTTGCTCATGCATTAATATTCAGTGAATCTGAGACAAAGAGTATGAGTGTGAATGCAAGTGGTAGTGGTAATAGAACTGTCTTTACACGGTAGGAGCTGTATTGTTGCCTGTATCATTACCTGAACCCCAGTATTGTCACAAAAGTGAGACTACATACAGGTTTTGTGATGATAAAGGGTCCTCAGATCTTGATACAGGAAATCGTACAACACCAACTGTATGATAAACTGTAAGTGTGTTTAATAATCAGAATATTGAAACAAATAGTTGAGACTACTGGTAAATTACTTTGGAAAATTTAGAAGAATGAGGCCCCATGCATTCAAAGTCCTGTGTGTCAAACGTGTAGCTCATTATCCTGTTTTTGGTCACCTTGCATAGTGTGACCATACAAAAACACCACATGATTAGCATCTACCCCATCCAGAGATACCTATTTGGTCCCCTCTCATAGTGTTGTGATCTGCCAAAGGGTAATAATAGGTCTGTTTTTTTTGTTTTTTTAAAAATAATTTTGTAATCTTCTTCAGTGCAGCTGAGAAACATCATAAACTGTACATTCTGCAAAGTATAAAATAACAGTAGTGTGAGACCGTTACATGTCAACATTGTACATGTAGTTCTAAATTCAGTCCAAGTCGGAAAAAAAATTTAGTCGAAAACCATCCAAATTTTGACAAGTTCATCAACATGAACATAACCATATGCGACAGCAAGACTTGAATATATATATCGATATTGACCATATTTCATATATTGTAACAATTAACAGATGACAAACTTCTTGTGTAGATACTTCATGGCAAAGGAATGTGTTGCATACCAAAATTGGGTAACTGTACTGTAACTTTGATATTTGACAGTGTCATAGAAAATGCTTGTGTGAATCTTATTTCCTACCCTTATACTTAGAGATACCAAAATCTGGTTACCGTGACATTGCCCTTAGACCTTCTCATAGGAAATGCTTGTGTGGGCCACATTACCGATATTATTGTGCTTACAAATTTCAAATTAGGTGTGTGGATACTTTTTGGCATGGGGAGTGTATCATATCACAAAATAAGGTCACTTTGACCTTGACCTTTGATCTTGTCATACAAAATGCTTGCTGAGCCATGTTTCTTATTCCAATAATCTCAGAGATACCAAGCTTGGTGTCTGGATACTTCTTGGGATAGGAGTGTGTCCTCATGCTAAAATTAGGTCACTTTGACCTTTACCATTGGCCTAGGACCCTGTCACAGAAAACGCAAAATTTGTGTTCATGAAACACCATATGTTCCTAACTTATTTATAGCTGAGTCTGTCTTTACAGCAACTCGTTGATTTCGTTTCTTATGAGAAAAGGTCTTTTTTTGCCATGTTCCACAATACCTGTATAGAGCCCCATGCATTCAGAGCCAGTGGTGGAAAAAGTAGACTTGGTTTTACATGTGCAATGACAAAGATTGATGGCACCTCAGCATACATTGAGTGAATGATTGCCTAAAGTGGTAATAATTTTATGTTTACCCGGAGGATAGATTTGTTTCCATAATAATCAGGGTATATTTTCATGAAATCTTTCAAAATACCATGTCAGTGAGAGCCAGTTCAAAATGGTCTGATAGGTGTCTTAAAATGCAACATTTATTACATTCATAGATAGGCATCACTTCAGTGTGTGTGATCGAAATTATCATCACAAATGTACAGCTTTTTTCTAATAAGAAGTGTACATTTTTTTAAGAGGCTAAAATTGATGCTAAATATAGAAATATGCTGAACTGGACTAATTAGGATGCTATTGGCAAAATTTATGTAAATATGCTGTTAAAATATTTAGTTGTAAGTCAAAGTGAATTTAGATATTGTCAATGGAAATAAGTGAAAGGAAACAGGTAAACATGTTGGATCTCATGGTGATGTCAGGGTCAGCATTTTGTTTCAATGACATCTGTTAGCATTTCATGATACATGCTGGATAACCTAGCCATATACTACACATGCATGAATGTAACTCATTAAAGTTAACAGAAATTGCTGCAATAATTTCTTTCATAGCTACATCAAAATCGACCCTTTCCATGTCCCGTACATGTAGTCTTGTGAATATTTATGAATGGAATGCTTTGCCTTTAGGATATTACAACACAGTGTGATAATGACTTGTCCCAGTCATCCCTCAAGTAACATTGAGAGCATGAATGTAATTTCCTTTTGGCTTTATCAACTGAATGTTTTTTACTAATGTAATGATTGTATAATCTATTCATATTCATTGAAGGATACATGGCACAATTTTTGAAGCAAATGCTGTTGAGAAACCTATTACAACACATGTATATTGTATGTATAAGTGACTCTTAAAAGGCCCATCCAATTCAAAAATACATTTTACACCCTATGTTTGGTACTTATCAAAATACAGGTTGTGAATTTAACCATTCACACAGCTTGGGGACACCAATCAAGAAGCACCAAGGATTTTGGCTGTTTTGTTACATGTATCCATCATGGATCTTGAGGAGCCCATGCTGTCATGATATTCAAAATTTGTTTATGGCTGCATGGACTGATTCACATTCTGGAGATAAATATACATAATACATCACTCACACACAGAGCAAGAAATCAACAGCTATAGCCTTTTTCAGTTTCACTTTCACTTTGCAAAGTTTATATTTAGCCTGATAGTATTCATGAAATGAAAGTTTGAGTTTCCACGTTTAATTTAATGCATGGAAAATGTTATGAGGGGATATATGAAACAAAATTTCAAATTTTTAACAGATAGCATATACCATAAGAGGAAACAGAATACACTAAACAGACTTTATGATTGATACAAAATACTTTACTTTCCAATGTCTAGTGAATGCATGGGTAGATACAGACAAAATAAGAAAAGAACTTTCATTCCTCAGACCACAGTGCACGAAGGGAAACAACAAAGTCACCCACAAATAAAGCTTCACCTGCACTTTGTAGTCATTGTGGCTGCTGTGAGGACATACAAAATATATGATAGCAAAGTTTCCATTCCATGTTTTAGTGCACGCACTGACCATATACAGCAATTAATCTGCATTGAACCATGTCAAGCTTGAAACCATGGTCAAATATGCCAAATCTCATATGCTCATGCGATGTTATAGCAAGACTGAAATGAATTTGAGTTGGAAAGTGTTAAATAAATACAGTAAAACCTCATTATAAAGACATCATCTGTTCCCTGAAGTTGTGTCAGATACCTGAATATGTCAGATAAATGAATCACAGAATATAGAAAATGTACTTTTTGTTCGTTAAAATGTGTGTTGTTAAGTGAATATGTCGGATGTCTGAGTGTCCTTGTAATGAGTTTTGACTGTACTCAGGCTTGTGATAACACTGTTTGAGTTGTGCTAAAAATGGGATTATTGTTGCGAGAAGCAGCTTCACTGAAGAAAAGGGTTACCCACACAGCCCATGTTAATAGTAAATAATAAATGTTCCAAGCACTTAGCTGCATCACCGAACTGCTCTGGGTTGTGTCTGATGCCTTGTCTCATGTGTGTTGGCTTCATGGCATCATAGCAATGGCAGTAATCATGCATATAGTCTTTTAAAAACGTACAAGGTACGTGTATGTGGCATTCATTTACTGGAGTGTTGTATACACATACATGGGAAATACTTAAATACACACACAGGTTGAAGTTTAATTTTCCACTTGAAAACAAAAGTTTTGATCGCATGAATTAGTAATTACAGACTTGTAGTACTAAATACTTTTACATGTATATGCAAGGTATACTCCCCACCTCATACATCTTACAATGTATTTTCTTTTTCAGATGTTTTTTAAAGGTTTTTTCCAGCATTAAATGCCTTTGACTGTAAGGAGTTGGTGTTTATTTTTTACAGTATTGTATATAGGTGGGACCTCAAATAAAATATTGACATCAAAAACTACAAATACAATAGGGAGTACAGGTATCTGGCCCAACTTGAAGAGTAAATTTGTTGTTTAGGTGAGAGGAACATAAGTGCAACATAGATTTTTGACTGACACAAAACCTTCAGCTCAGCTATTAATATGGCAGGCATGAGACCATTAGCATATTGGGTATTTATTTCACAGACATAAAACTATATGGATGTTTGAAGACATGAACCTTTAAATTTAGATATTTGACCAACGTGAAATCTGTTATATATATACTTGATCAGTATAAAATGATCAGCATAGACCTATGACTGACATGTACATGTAGCATAAATATTTGACCAGAAAAAAAGCTTGAGCAAAAATGTATGACATTCATGAAACCTTTAATATCAGATATTTGACCAGTATTAAAGCTGAAATTGAAATGTTTGTCCGGAATGAAGCCTTCAGTATATATTAATGTAAAGTCTCCAATTCACACCACCTCCAGAAAGAGACAATTTCTTTATGAAGACCACCAATTTACAGACCCTTTTTTGTTTATCTTTAATTAAACTATATCCCCATTAAGACCACTCCCTATTAAAACTACATTTTTCAGTCCCTTGGGCGGTCTAAATGGGGAGATTCCCCTATAATAAATTTAGAATATACATGTGCATGGAATACGCCCAACCCACACCAGAGAAAGCTATATATCCACCTGGTCACATTCTGACCGAGAATGGGTTAATCACCTCAACAGCCCCAAAGAAAGCTAATGCCTCAGTCTCTACACAAGTGGTTGTTTTTTGCCATATATGTGAATGATGGCCATCAAGGAGAAGAGAAAAAGGTAAAAATTGTCATTTGCTGAACAGAATTTTTAGTCAATGGATTCTGTTGGCATCATCAACTCTGCCCAAGTACAAGGGCAATACCCAAACGTGACTATGCAATTGTCTTGTGGCCTGAACTGTAAAACTGTTTACAGAAAACTGTTCTGGAATTTAAAGTAACCCAAATAAACACACACAAAACTTGAGCTATGCAGATAAAGGTCCACTGCACAAAATATCATGTTGCTGAAAGTGGGTTTGATGTAGATTCACATTGCATGACCCTGGACCCCTCAGGGCACTTCTGACTTGCTAAGACTGTAATTGGAATGACTACTTCACTAAATAGAGAGCTCTATAATAGGTGTGTATATAATCGATAGTGGAGCAACCTTGCACAAATGAAGATAAATGTTTTTCAAATGGCTTATTCAACCATGGTGTCCAGTTAGGTAAAAGGCCATCTTGACCTTGAGCATACCTGGTTCCATTTGTGCCACTCGATCTTTAAGTAGAATCAGCCAACCGCTGTTACTGGTAAGGCATAAAGTAACGGCATTTGCTACACAATTCAACACAGTTGATTGGACTATGGCACTGCATGCAATCCAAAACCTGAAAAGTTCCCATCCAGTGCCTCGAAGATCATTTTTGTACCATAGCCTTGCACTCATGTAATGCATATTTGTCATCTGTCTGTATGTATACATGGGTTCTTTTAATCCAGGAAGGCAAATTGCTACAATCTGTTTGTAATTGCATCAATCTCGTTTCTGTTGCCACTGTTGATCATGTGAATTTTGTGGATTCTCAAAAAATATTGCCCAGATTGCTTACAAATTAATATCAAAGTGTATATCTATGGTGATGTTCAAAGCACTGTTCTCTTTCAGTTGTGTCTTTCAAAGTTTCATTATATAGAATAAATACTTGATAAAATAGGAAAGGATGTGTTGGTCACCGTATTTAATCCATGATTATTCACTCAGAACAGCTAACAACCATGTTTTGTCTATCTTACTGGTAGGTCAATATATACATGTTTGTAATATGGCATCAAAAGTGCCATTTGGATGTTAAAATCGGTGTATCATTTACATACATATATACATACAAAGAAACAAACTTTTTCAGTACTGTAACTGTGGAAATTCACTCTTATTTTCCAGGACACATAAGTGTAAAAATTATATGCTCAAAATGACGGAAATAGGTGGTGTATTAGATATCTTCCAACAAGTGGACGCAGCAAAAGTCCCCACAAATTAACATTCATTCATATTTGTTGTGAGCCATTCCCAATTCATAAAGTGCAATATTAGATCCCTACACAACAAAAACATTATCTTCTGTGCAATTACTAGTTTCACAATCAGATATTGTGCATTAGGATCATTGTTGACCTTGTTCACATCACCTTACAGGACAGCCATCCAGAGGGCAGATGTCTTGATATCTGTCAATGTGATGGCCACAAGTTAACCTATCACCACACCTTGTCATCCTGTCCCAGGACAATCATTCACAGACACATTTTCCTTGAATGTGGTTTCCTGTTGCAATGAAGTGGTCATATTTAATGTAGGAAGCACTAGATTCAGAAAATTAATAAAGCACCAAATTTTTTAGTGTGACAAATTCACTTTCACATTCACATTCAAATTCAAAGAAATTGTAAGATATTGACAGAATCAGCATGTTGATTCAAGTAAGCTTTGCATATATATGCTAAGATCATTCTTGCAAGTTATGCAAGTTGGAGCTGGTAAAAAATATTAACCTGTTCTCATACATGCAACCATGCAGCTTCTTTAAAGAGACTGCACAAGTTGGTTTACTGCATAATACTGACATCATCATTTGCAAGCAAGACTTCATATTATATATATATATATATATATATATATATATATATATATATATATATATATATATATATATATATATATATATATATATATATTTATTTATTTATTTATATATATGCGCCATTCTCATAGAATTGCATATAGTTTTCAAGCAATGACACAAGGAAAGAATATTCAATCAAATTACTTGAATTTTTGTGGACAACATGTTCATGTGAGGGGGAAGGGGCCTTCCACAAAGCTTCCACGATGCACCATCTTTCCACATGTGGGCAGGCAAGAATGAGGCATCCGTATCTGCAAACTCTTGGAATTTGTCAATTCCTGTCGTGTTTGGTCACCCACCAAAAATCCTCCTTCAAGCATCTTTGCCTGGGTTAAACCCTGAATTCGCAAATGAATGCCTTGATGAATGTTCAGAACTTGTATGTATTTGGTGATGTTCATGTTTACTTGTCATTTTCGGATAGATTCAAAGTTGGACTGAATTTTGATTTTGATCTTGATAAGTAATGGCCACTGATTAATTGTCAGTTTTGGCACACAGAAGTCTGGCTCTAATTCTATATAGTGACAACAACTTGGACGTATTGTACCTGCAAAACTAATATGGTTAAAAGAAATGAACAAAATAAAATTTATCCATATTCAGGGCAGGCAGTTCTGTGCTAACAGTTTGAGGTTTGATAAGATATATCATTACAATATTACTTCTAAATTTTTGTACAGCTGTCTATTTTTATCTTCAGATCAAATGAATGGTTTATACAATAGTCATAAGCTAAGAAAGACATAATAAAATTGTTATTATTATATGTGTATTATGATTATCTAAAATTGCATTTTTGGATACATTTATTTGAATATAATTCACCTTATAGAGCAAAAAGAGGGACAGAACAGTAGATTTTAGCAGAACATTGCCAAATTACCATCCATTCTTGCATTGAAGAGTCTTTGTTCACTGGTTTTTGCCTTGCTTGGTAAGTCATTCTTTTGGTGGCAATAGTTTGTCCAACTGGGCAAAATATATTGAACACTAATGTTGACTGTAGGCATGCTGATGTGGTTTGGTATAACTGCTTTTTATGAGCTATTTGTGTGCAATTCCACTTAAGGGTACCAAAACACCTGACTGTTCATGTATAAGCTGCCAATTGTGTCATAAACATTAACGTTATTTGTTTCACAGGTCAAAACTGTACAAATGGAGTTTTCAACTGTGGCCTACCTAGCAGTGCAAGGAAATCATATTGATTTCTGACATTGCTTTTGTTACCTCACCTATGTAGGTACTGATTCCACAACAGTACCCTGTGACCGATAGTCCAAAAGAAATGTCTTGGAACTAACTGACATTGTAATCGATCACTTATGCTTCCATTACTTTTTGTGAATTTGTATAAGATTATTCAGTTGTGTCTACCTGTAGGATGCCACCTTTACCTTGTCAAAAATCAATGCCTTTTTAAGAAATGTGCAGCACAGGATGATGATTAATCCGTCATACATGTACATTGTATTTAAGAGTTTGTCCAGACGAGAATCAAAATTTTCGATATGGATTTTCTTTCAATTGAAATGCAAAGTTGCCCATATTTCATGCACTCCTCATATCTACATGTAACAGAGGTTAAGGACAGTTACATCATATGAAACTTATGCATTGCCAATCACAATTTCCCATGATAGGCATTTTGAGTATTTCTGATCATTGCACCCTTTAGTCATCAGTGACAGCAGCTTTGCTATTGCCACATGTACAGCTATTTTGATATAACAAGTGCCTCTGGCTGTGACCAGGTAACAGTTAAAAATGACATCAAAGGAGGTAATGTGAAAAGGGGGAAAGAGACCATATTAAACATGTTGCAACAAATGTCCAAGTTACCTAAGGCCTAACAAAAATGTATGTGTGGTTCCGGTAACCCAACCAACCATACTGAAAAACCCACACAGTAACCAAATTTTCTGAAACAGAAAAAAAAAGTTGCAAGCTGTCAATCCCCCCAAAAAATTGATCGACCCAGCACATGTTGATGTGGTTGTGTATTCTGTGTGAAAATATTACAAACAACTATGAAAATTCAACAGGCAATCATTCTTGATTGCAAGTTTCTTTCAGTATGTTTCATATATTATACGCACTGTAAAAATAATATCTGTTTATTTGCAGTTATAATTTGCTGCCGATATCTGTCATTGCTGTGATATAGCCAAAACCTGTTCACATAATAAATGATGAAGGTATTGGTCACTGAATATTGCATTTATTATTTTATTTTGCAAGTCATCAAGGTCAGCAACATGTAGAATATGTGTCTTGTTGCACAATGCAAGATAACCAAGTTTGGAAAACAAATGGCGGTTCCTAAATTAAGGATCATTTTATAAAGTAGTTGAATGTGATTTCATATAGCACCACCAAATAGAAAGGAAAATCTAGCAGCAAAGTAGTACCTAGCATTCAAAACCAACCCAACTGCCAACCAGAAGTGGTCTCTTTTGCCACAGTCGGTCCTAAAGTACACTTACATGTAAATTAGAGAAATAAACTCTATCGTCATGAAAGTCACCAATATATCTAAATGTCAACTTAAAACATTTATCAGGAAATTTCTTTTCCTTTGACAGCTTTACAAGAAACTTACACTCATTGTAAAATAAATGTACATGTAAATTGACCAAAACAGGTGCACAATGGGTACCCATTGGAATAACAATTGTCTGTCTAAAGATGGCATCTCCAAAATTGACATAAATGTTATCAATAAAAAAAGTTCAACAACTCAACAAACCGGTCAAATTCAAATGCAGACTGGCTATCCTTCATATCATTACCAACATATGCACCTTTATGAGATATGATCATTCTTTGAAAGTTATTTTTCTCATAAGTTTTATGTAAGAAGGACTTGATCAGAATGAGGAATAGTTGCATATAAAGTGGAGAAGTCCCAAGAAGAAGTCTGTTTAAAAGGTACATTATTATCAGTACCATACAACTGCTCCAACAGGATCTTCGAATTAGGTAAAATCCAAAACCTGTTGATACTGGAAGATGCTTCTCTCTGACCACAGTTATTAAACCAAAATTCCTGTACTTTCTTCAAGCCTTTAGACAACAAATTGACCATTCTTTAGTAGAGCAAAATTTGGAACCTGCTATGAATTGGAACTTATGAGGATTTTTTGCAGTTTTGGAAGTGAGTAAATGTTGGATAAAACTGTGTACATTTGACGATAACATAATGGGATACTTTATCAAAAATGCAAATTAAACATGATAGTGACTGATCCTAGGGTGCATTTTTAATAGTACTCTTACAAGCTTCAGTATACATCTCTTTTTTTATATACAGCAATTTCTTCATAGATGTACAATATAAGCCTATGTAATGGTAAAACACTATAAACAGGCAACTTAGAGCGCTAGATAAATATCCTGGAGGGAGCTTGTTCAGGAATTGTTAAATGAGGACAGTAGTTTCTGAATGATGGCAACACAAGTCCACTTGTGTCACCTTGTCTTCCTCTTCCTCCTTGTCTTAAAGGTATCTATAATGCCATCCCTATGATTTGGAATCAAGGAATATAGGGTCAGTGACATTGCTCTAATGAAGATGGGCCATGTGGCATTTGTCTCTTCCAGGCTTGTGGATGGCTTTGCAGTTTCTTGTTATACGAGATATTGGCTTCACTAAAGCGTAACTTGTGCCATACAAGCTTAAGGGGTATATATGGACTGCTCTTTGCTGTGAGGGCTCAGACTTATAGTTCATCTGTTGGCCATGATGTGATTTGCTGTCTATAGACATATCTTCATTACAAACCACACAAAGGCTATACTCCCTTGCCAGCAATTGGATGCACAGAGATGGTTATATCCAATCTCCTCCTAATTATCTTCAAATGAGCTACAGATGAGGCTTGAATTGCCACACTCTTAGACACTCAAAGTAAGCACTCTGCTCAATGCAGGGTTCCATTTTCCAGCTCAGTGGCACAGTCTGCATTTGTGGCCAATGGACACTGGCTTGCCAGTGCTTGCTATTTCAAGCTGTGGGCTTTATCTCTTATAGTTGGATTCTGCAAAGATACTTGTGTGGTTCAGTATAAACTCTGGACTTTCTTTTGAGACATTTGACGTATACACTTCATTTTTATAGATAGCCCACCCATTTTACACTGGTCCTGTATTAGGATGATGCTCAAAGGAGAAGATGTCATACACAAGATAGAAGGCCAGCTGGGTTGCTGCTTTATTTATAGATATTTATTTTGCAGTTGCAAGGTGGCATAAAATCTTATGTACATTGTGGAAAAAAATCATGGGCACGTATAAGCTAACAGCTGTATCATTTGCAAGTGTGCATTTTTATGAACACATAGAATCTGCTGAATACTTATTTAACTCTTTCATCCCATGAATGAAGACCTGATTCAACACCTTTCCCTGGTATGGGTAGGGTGCTTAATGCGGAAAACTCATCAAAGAAAGGTATTAACCTGAGGCATTATCTCTTGATTGGTTTCATTTCAATTGGCTTTCATTTTTTTTTTCTGTCAAACATTGAAGCAGATGACATTTAGCCACCAGCTGGTTTTGGCCAGTTTAGGCAGAAAGGGAAGGGGTATAGCTGATGGTCCCGAGTAGAACTATCACATACATACATGTAGATATCTATGTTGGCGTATAACTATGAAGGATTGTAATACAATGTGACCATATCACCCGTCCAAATATTTAAAAAAACTAGCCAAGCTGACTGGCATGATGCTACCATTTATGAATGCTTGTCTTTACAAATCCTTGACGAAATGGTAATCATATACTTATCTGGCAAGACTGTGATCACATGTTGCCATTTGTCTTGGCAAAATCATGCGTTTTGGAATTAGTATTGCGAAAACATAATGCCATCAGTTTGTACCAGACAGGTAAAGTGGCATGTTACTGTCTGCTCATGGGTTAAATCTTGATGGCAATATGATATCACCTGCTTTGTGGATTGTTAATGGCAGAGTGGTCCATATTACATACACCATCACATGGGCAAAGCCTGAATGGTCAGCTACCTTATACAGATGTATAGAATTCTTTTTGTTGTGCAGCTAACTGATCAGTTGAGCTTTTGCCACTTGTCATTAGTCGTGCATTGACAATTCACATTTAGTGCTTCCCAAGGACTACTACTTAGGTCTTCCACATAACTTGGTTTGGGCCTATGCACAATCTCCCTATTTCCTATAGACTAAGCAAAGTGGCAGTGTGTACCCATTCTTATAAAAGATGAGATTAAGCAAATGAAAATTGAAGGGGATAATTTTAAAGATATGATAAATTAATTTCATAAAATCTTACGTAGAAAATGATCAAATTCTTTCATTATTGCGCAGCACATATGCTCAGATCATTAGCTATTCCAAATACTTCAATAGCAATATAACACTTTTGAACCTTCTCCTATTTCCAAAAGGCCTCTTTTCAGATTTTAAGAAAGTTAAAACTTCTGTAAAAATGCAGATGAAAAGATTTTCCTAAGTTTTACATCCTTTCTTTTATGTAATTTAAAACATCTACTGTATGAAATTTGGTCTTTGGTGGAAATTTTCAAAAATTCAAGAAAAGCTCAGCAAACTTTGCAACTGAAGACAAAAAACAAAAAATTCAGTTACATTATAGATTATACCCTTAAATATTACAAAGTATGAAAAAGAGGAATTGTGATGATCAGCCATGTATAGCAGTCTTTGATTTTTTGGCAAACATTTGCTTATGAGTGAGAATTAGTAAAGTTCTGAGGAAAAATTGGAAATAGGAGCATATCAGAAAAAGATGAATGGATCATACCTTTAGTAGGTCTCCACCAAACATGTTTGTATGCCAGTTATTTCTTTATTCGTATGGTATTTTGGTGAGTTGATATTTCCAATATGGATAATGTTTTCTGAATTATTTGCATAGTTTAATTTGGGCAAAAATCTTCTCTGAAACTCTTTGACCATTTGTTTCAAAATTACATTGAGAAACTTCAAGTCACCCCAAGACTAATTGGTTCAAAACAGGCAGTGATGCAATTTTTTTAGCTCAGCTAAGATCTCAGTCAGCTCAGCTTATAGAATGGGCAGTCAACCATCATCCACCCATCTGTCCATTCACATTTCACATTTTTGACTTGTAAAAGCCCACCAGCCAGATCCACTTCAAACATGGCAGGCTTGCACCTTGGATGGGTTTGTACCAAAATTTTTCAAATGGTTACACTCCATTGATATTTGTATTTGTATGAACATTTTGTTAATTTCTTGGCAAAACTGAAGGAAGGTCTTCTCTGAAACCACTCAGCCAATTGGTTCAAAATTGCATAGGGACACTAATGAGGATCCTGAAACCATGATTGTTCAACAGGTGGTGCTTTGATCATATTCTGTTTTTTTCTGAATTTTTGTGAGTTTTCCTTGTTTTTGACTTCTCCAAAACTGTCCCTCGGATTGTTCTGAAACTTAATAGAAAAGTAGCGTGTGGGGAGGTCAAACAAAGTTGTTCACTAGGTGATGATACTCTGGATCCTTGATGTCTAAAAAAATTTTCAATTTGGTTTATGTCGGCTAATGCATGCATTCCTATTGATTACAATGTAAGTCAATGGGGATTGCAATGGATATTCAGTCTATACATGTAAGGTCAGCTGGGCACAGGACTGTTACAGTCCTCATGTTAACTTCTCCAGAACACCTTTACAAAATTTTATAAAACTATGCTAAATATTTGGCTAAAGGCCATTCACATTCAGGAAAATGACAGATATACCCTAAATCCTTTGATGGCTAAATGAGGAATTAAATTGCATTGCTGTTTCTGAACTGTGTGTGGGTGTGGGTGGCCCCTTTCACATATGCACTTGGTACGTTTGGAACTCTTCTTAAGGTTAAATGATTGCTAATTTTGAATAATCTGCAGTGCAGTGCAGAAATCACATTAATAAAGAATGAAAAGGTCTCAAGACAAACCAGTGTAGGGCAGATATATATGTCAATGGTAATGATGACTATCTGTCTGCAGTGTCATTCATTTTTTGCACTCTGTGCACTGTTTTAAAGTGATATTGGTGGCATTCCCACTTGAGAGCTTCATGAAGGGGGAATATGGCAAGAACAGTGCACCTAAGTCAGCGTATATGGTTGTAGGTTTGTGTGAATGTGCACATTGTAGGCCAAAATTTGCTTGTTAAAGTTGCAAGGGAGTTGACAAAATCTAACCATTTATTCCAAAGAATTCAAAATATAAGTGAATAATCTACCAATGTTTTGAGACCCCATGAGCTACATAATCCTCGTTTATACTATGTAGAGAGTTTTATGGGAGTGTGTGGACAGAAATATAAACAGTGGTCTTGCTTACAATAAATTGGAAAAATTAAATGTCATATTTGGTCATTGTTCTTCACATCTGTATGTATATCCCAGGCCATGCATACTCCGTTTCTGCTGTCACTAATTGTGCTTGCTGCTGGGTTGAATGCTGTTGCAGTGTGTGTTTCTTTATGCATAAAAAGATACAATTTGTAATCTTTAATAAAAGTCGGACAGGTCAAATGTTATCCTTCTCCCAGAGTATTTTGAAGCAATGTAACATTATAATTGCCAGATGGTTGATTTATTATTGTATATGCCCAGTTCATGCCTTCAGTTTTGCAGTTGCACTTGTGATGAAATGAGAAATTTTATCAGAAATTTGTCTGCTGTTGAGGCAGATTTGCAGAATGTCTCGGATATCTCACACATGGTGCTTCATCTTGCTTTGACAGACAAGAGAGAAATCTCTGATGTTGTTGGTAACCTGTTAGACCTCAAAGTGTTTCACAAACACAATATCTAGCCAGCTGTCTAATTCATCTTTGTTTATCATCTCTCGTAGGTGGCATTGTCGCACATTTCCATTCATGGGCAGGAACAACAGCTGGGACTTGAACATTAAGAACAGACAACAGCAGGTATGGATCAGGATGGTTGGTGTCCTTTTACAGAGAAAAAGGTATTGGTGATATTGGCTGCCAACTGTGCATAGAATGTCATAGAATCAATGCTTTAGTGTCAGAGAAATCTATGTGGATGGTCCAGAGACTAGTATTTGTCAAGAGGATGTGAAAGATGAATGGTGAAAAATCCAACACCAGTTCACAGCATGTACAGAATGACATATCAAGGCAACAGAATACAGTCCCAGCCGGACAACCTTGAATCAACCAGTCGTCCTGAATGATTCTACAATACAATCACATAGTTTTTGTCTAATAATGTTAGATATCTGAGAATTACTGTATCAGTCTGTGTGATGTCAGGTAAAATTGCTATACTGCAGAAATGTTGATAAAGCTTGACACTTTTGAAATTAGACCTCTGGTTAATCCATAAAAGCTAGAAGCTGGTTGTTTCATTCAGTTGCCAATTTGCTTCCTCGGTGGCTTGCAAAGTTGAAATTCCATCTGACAGTAATTTGTATCAACCCTTAGTCCTGATATATCCACTTCTGCCAGCAGATTTTATTTCAGGCCATGTTTTTATCGATGTATTCATTATTCAAGGACATAACCTCAATGATTAAAGCTCAGTCTGTTATGGTGATTTATCAGAGATGCCAGTTTGCTGCATCTATTTGTTTCCTCTTAAGTATACTCCTCGTGTTGCCATCTATCTATGTGTTTGTAGAAACACGAGACGTATGTGTTCTTTTCCTGATAGTGCGTGTTACTTTAAGAGTTCCACTAGAACTGGTTTGTTCATTGGGTAAACTTGCTTATCATTGTTAAATCATTCCATATGAAGGTGTCAAAAGCCATGGTCACCGATTTTGTGCAAGCCATGGGATTTAAATTAAAGCTCTCTTTCTTATGAATATTAATATAAAATTGTTGTAATGTTTTTACAGAAGCTATTGCTTTATAATAGGTATGGTGGTATTTAAATCAAAGTTTACATTGTGAGGAATTTGAATATGGAATTTGCATAATGTATGCAACTGCACGGAAATCTGATGTTGATGTGGGATGAGTGAATGTGTCAGAGTTCATATAGTAACAGAAGAATATTTATTAAAGACATGACACCTGGTGCGGAGGTCAGCTGGAGGGTGCTCCATTATGACTTCATGGTGTCATGCTATTTTCATCATTATTACATGTAGGTAATAAGTCTTTCACTATATATTATGCAATATGCAGAATCAGAGGTATTTCATTATATGGGCTCACAACCAAGGCTTGGTTTATAATTAGTCGCAGGATATCCATTTGTAGTGTATTTGTAGCTTTATGAAGATGACAGTAGCTTTAGGTGTAATTCTATATTCTTATGTGCATTCCTTTAACAGCTGCAATTTAGGTGGGCTCTAATGAACCTAAAATTGGCATATGTAGAGTTATAAATCCAGAATGAACAGCTTTGAAAGTACATATGCTGATTGTTTATCAATTAAAATTACAGGCGATTCCATACGATCATATGTGGCAGCTTTTCACATGTATCATTATAATTCTGAGAGTAAATTGCACATGCGGCAACTTTTTCTCACACTCATGAAACCATCCTTGTACTGAACTCTACAAAGTGCAATCAATCATGTTAGAGGCTAATTACAGTTTCTCCTACTAATTTGTTTTAGTTAAAATCAACTATTGCATAGGGATTGCATTTCATATGGGTGGCCACTAAGTTTCACCTTTCCCTTGGCCGTTTAGTTTCCTGTTGTTGTCCTGGTATTACAATGTTGTATCTGCTTCACTTTGCAAGTGCATATACCACATTTTAAGGGTGTGGTGGTGATTCCTGCATTAAATATACACATTTATTATACCAGAATGTTTCCAGAAATAGTGAACAAAAGATAAACTAAAGGGTTGTCAAAGAAATTTGTCTTTCAGATGCCAGTCTGCTGACAACATCATACCTTAATCTTCAGATACTTGTAAAAGTTTTGCACAAATTGTGCAGGCAGTCTTTAAATACACTCAAATCAAATTCAGTGACTGTATGTATCTTCTTATGTGGTGGACGTGTAGATGATAAAATATTGTCAACTCTAACTAAGAATCCATTATGATAAAGGCTAATAATTTAGACTAATCCGTCAAGATAAGGGCTGACAATTTCGGCTAACCAATGGAAATTAGGATAAATAATTTAGTATTACTCATCAGAAGAAGGTTTTGTAATTTTGAGAGAGGGACAGCTTCTGGTAAAGGAGGCAATGGGTTTCCATTACACCACAATATAATTGTGCATGCATCGCTGTGTATATTGGGCAGTTATAGGAATATTGCAGTTTTGCAGATTCGGCAATAATTCGGAAAGCATAAAATAAACTTGGATATTTCTGCATCAGACTGAAATTTTCATTGTAAAATATATGAGAGGTGTTACAGTAGTCCTGTGTGAAGAGCTAACATTTGATTTCACAGGGGTGCCAGCAGCTGGATTGTTTTCTTTGGTGTTTAAAATAACATGCTTATAATGGATGAATTTTTTGTTGGTAGGATGAAGACAGATGGAAACATTTTCTTGTTTTATGTAAATAATAATTATCATAATAATGACCCTTAACTCAGAAAATGTGTTTGTTGCAATATTTTATGCAGCCAATCTGAAGCTAAAACATGTTCAACCTGGAACAAGTTGAAGCAAAGTGTTTTTCGGTTGTATCGAGCAGCATGAAGTATAGTGTATTTTTTATAACATGTCAAAAGTCTCTGTAATCAGGCAAAAGGTTCAAATATACCATTAAAATGGCCACTGGTGAGACCACAAATAATTATGAAACCAAAACTTCATGATTTTACTTTGTATATAGCTATGGCTTTACACTCGCATATCTGGTCAATGTTTTTCAAGTGGTGTATATACCACCTACCAGGAACACTGATTTTGACCCTCATTTCTCTGTTCCATGCAACAACTTTACCTTCCTTTGAATGCTAACAGGCAATCACTGGGTCCAGTCTTGCTCAGCATATTTCTCACTTTCACTTGATGTTTTAATTTTCAAAACACCTGCCTCCATCATCCTTTCATTATTTGAAACAGGGGCATGCTATTCAGAATAGCAGGTAGCTGCTTCAAACTACAAATGAAGATATTGTACAAAGTTGTAGAGTGTCTGCATTTTGTGTAAAGAATACTTTATATTGGTAAACGAGTCTTTTGATTTAATGTGACTCCCACGTCTAAAAAGGTTATACATATGTACACATACACACACATGAACATACTTTGTTGACACCTCAGCGTATTGAAAAAACACTCACATCTGAACATTTTTTATGCCACAAATATGTTATGTATACATGTTATTTAATAGGGATCTTGCGTGATTATACCTCTTAAATCTCAACACTGAATACTTTCTTTGGGTCCCAAAGCCCAAAAGTATTTCCCAGAACTGCACATTAGTTTGCATAATCATGCAAAAACACTGAATGAAGGGTTAAAATGCAAGATTCACTGTTTTACGCGCAGTTGATGTGACATCTGAAGCTAAATTGAATGCAGCATCATGTTTATGAACTCTATCCACATAAAGAAACCTTCAGTCTTGTTTGTGTGGACAGGTGGTGTAGCATTGTGCATGAATTAAACTATGATGCTGAAAATGAACTTTTGGGACCACGATCAAGAACTGCATTTAGCTTAATGTTGCCTTCATGATATGGTACTTTCATATTAAAAATGATGATATGTAAGATATGCTCCCAAGGGTCCCCCAAACCAAAGCATGTCCAGAGATTGTGCTTTATGTTTTTAAGACTCCCATAACATGATGGTTTCAGCATGCTTAAAGTTAGTACAAGTCCAATTCAAGGGCCAACTGGGGTATTGCTTATATCTTTTCTAGTACCGTGTTTACTTGTGCCAATTAAGCTGAAAAGTGGAGTCATTTTACCAGTTGTGCACCTCCTGCAGCTGGTACCTGTTTCCCATCATGATCATCATATGCCTCTTTAGTTTATCTGTTTATCAGTAATATGAGGGTCCCACAGAGAATTAAATGTTGACTTTAAGTGCAAAATACTTGTTTCTAATTTTGAAAAGGATGACACCAGCATGAAAGTTGTCAGCAGTTACCCATGGTGTCACTTCATGTGATCTGATTAATTAGCATATAAAACACGACTAGATCAAACGCTTATTATTTACCCCCAGCACCCAGGGGCCATTTCCTGGAAATATGTGTAGGTATACAGGCTCCACCTAGGACATAAAGTACAGACCTAACAATAGCTGAATGAATAAATAAAAGGTGGGACTTTGGGACTTACCACTTAGTTGTGACTAACTGCTGCAAAGTGATCTCACCTCTGGAATTAGCTTTGTCTGCACCATTACACACCAGGCAGTATTAAATGAAATAGCGTGATCTTAGGAGCTGACTGCTTTGAAATAAAATAGGGGATCTTAGGTAGATAATTGATTTGAGACATGGGGATTTTAGACAGTGATGTTAAGTTGAAAACCAGAAGTCTTTGGGTAGCATGAACCTGTATGCCAATGAATACTCACTCCCCACTCCTCACTCCCCACCCCCAGCATCTATCCTGGGTTTACCCTAAACTCCAGGTAAGATGCCAATGTAGGAATAAGCAACATGGATCACTGATGCTGTAACTTTTGTCTTGTGATGGCAAATTGTCGGACAATAGCTTCATATCAGGATGGTAATATACTTAACTTGGTATCTGACGTGGATGTAACATAAACATTGTATCGTAACGCCAATAACTAGTTTCAGCGTTAAATTGATCATTTCAGTGTTTCCCAGCATTACATACGCTGGCTAACGGTGACCTACACTGGAAAATGCAATTCCAATTGACTCTCTTGGGCCTCGGTGTTTGCCAGCATTAGCTAGCGTTTAACAGCATTTGGAGACTTTTAATGCTGGCAAAACATAACTGACGCTGTACATGTACACTACTCTTTACTCACAAACTGATTGGAGTTCATGCAAAATATGAATTCAGCTGCGCTGCAATGGAAAGGTCTTTTGCAAACCTGTCCTTTACTTACAATGTAATGCAATCTTGACAATACGATGAAACCTGTTTTGAGATACTGCCCGTAGAACAGGTTAAAAATGGTCACATAACGTAACTGGTCTCTCAGTAGAGGTGCAAAAATGTTTAAGATAGCAAAAGGGACATGGTAAACATGGTAAGAAACGGCAGGTGGTCTTTCATCACTCATCAATGGGTGCACGGTTGGCTGAGCAGTAAGACACTTGCCTTTCACCTCTGCGACCCGGGTTCAATTCTCGTCCTGGGCAGCATGTGGAAAAAGTTCCTACCACTTTAACTGTACACGGTGGTTTTCTCCCAAGTTCTTCGGTTTCCTCCACCACAGACAAGGTAGGAACTATACGCCAACATCTGTGCCATGGAGAGTGACTCAATGAGTCAATGCTTGACTTCTTTCACAATCCATGTTCGACCCGGGTTCAATTCTCGTCCTGGGCAGCATGTGGAAAAAGTTCCTACCACTTTAACTGTACACGGTGGTTTTCTCCAAGTTCTTCGGTTTCCTCCACCACAGACAAGGTAGGAACTATACGCCAACATCTGTGCCATAGAGAGTGACTCAATGAGTCAACGCTTGACTTCTTTCACAATCCATGTAAAACAAATGTGTGTATACTTTTTTTTCATAACAGTGGTCTTATGAAACAGGGTTTAATAGACATAGAAATGAACAATGGTTAAACACTACATGTACATAACATGGATTTTTTTTCAAACTTGGTAATGGTCAATGACCTTTACAATATTTAAGGTCCTGTGTGAATTTTTTATTAAAAGCAAATACATGTGCTTCTATCCAATCAGTTTGTGAGTAAAGAATAGTGTAGAGCGTTCGCCAGCATATGCCAGCGTTAGAAGTCTCCAAACTGTGTTAAACGCTAGCTAACTTTAGGGCTCATGAGGGTCAATTGGACCTCTGCGTTTCCCAGCATTGGTCATCGTTTGCTAGCAAATGTGACGTTGGCAAATGCTGGCTAACACCATGAAACGCTGGGAAACACCTTGAAACGCTGAACTCATCAATTTGAAGCCGAAACTAGTTACCAGTGTAGTACCACCTCAACGTTAACTGGAAGCATACCTGGTGCTGGTTCATGGGTGATAAAGGATTAACACCAAACTCAGGGCGATAACTGGATGTGTGACTGTCTACCCTCAGAATATCATGAGGACTCACAAGTTTTATTAAATTTCAAATTTTCTACATCAGATCCACTGCAGAAATAAAAGAGGTTCGTATTGCTAGTCTAGTTGCATACCTACAACTAATTACTGTTATCACAGTATTTAATGTACAGGCATTCAGTTTTTTAATCAAATTCTAGATCTTTTTAATCATACTCCAGATCCTGTGCAAATATTTACTAACAAGATATATTTTTGAAAACAAATTTTAGGTGAGTTGCTCAAGTAGAGCATCGAAATCTATAGCCTTATTTTCCCTCATGGGTCATAATTTTCGTCATACTGATACCCATGACATACATTCCTGGAATAAAAAATGTATGTGCAACCTTTTTCTTCTTCACTATTGGTAATGTGATGCACTGCTAATACATTTTATTTGAATAAATAGGTTACATCTTACTGTATCACTTGTTTTCTCTCATCTTGTGCCACATACTGTAACATTTTGTGACAGGTAGCCACAAAAGGTTTTACCTTAAGACCACTTTTTTTCTATATTTTTCATGATATTATATGTACATTAATGAGAATAAAGCCTCGTTCATTCGCTGACACATTTCATTATGGAATATGCTGCTTCGATGAGCCATCACAGACTCCGGCAGAAAAATATGAGATATCAATTGAAATATTTACTGGTACTTTGAAGTAATAAATGTCAAAAGTCAAACAGCTTTTATTTCACTGAGGTAGCCTTTACAGTAAAACTGATTCCCAAAGGGGCCTGACACACTAGATCACACACACAAAACTGATAAAAAGCAAATGGTACAAAGGCATAAAGATTATGTTACATACACAAATGAGTGTCTTTATTATTGCTCAGCCTGAAATAATTCTTAGGGTAGTCAAAATATATTTTGGAATAAGAGGCTACCATTGAAGGTACATACACTTGGGCGTCAGGTTAATTCTTTGTTGAGTTCATTCCAGATCTTTGTGCCAGTAAACCTAAAACATTTTTGGTCATAACTTGAGTTACATTCAGGATCATCCAGTAGTTATTGCCTTAATAATCTCATCAGCTACACGTATTCATAAAAAAAAAACCACGAAGCTGCTGTACGGAGTGGCTACAGAGCTGCTGTGTAGCGGTTATATACCAGTTTTATGTGAAAATGGTAGAGTGGCTATACATCCATTTGGCAGCTGCTGGATAGCTGCTCCATATGAAGCCACACTTTAGTGATGATACACCAGATTTACAAATGTTGGAGCTGCTGTATAGTGGCTATAAAGTCGCTATACAGCCACTCTCAGAATTGTCCATGTTTGTATTAGGTTGAGACATAAATAATGGAGCAGCTGTACTGCAGCTGTATAGCTGCTCCACAGCCACTCCAAGGAAAGATTCCCTTGCTGGTACAACATAATCCTGGAGCTGACCTATATTCAGACGACCTTTCTGCATTCAAACAGTATGTTTTTTTTGGTGCAACTACATAGTATATAGTAAATATAATGATGATATTCATGTGACCTTTGTCATATATCACCATTCTTGTCTTATACTTGATTATGCATACCTACATTCATAGACGTATTCCACAACACCAGTGACTGTCTGCAATACTCATCACTTGCATTGACATACATGTACCTGCAAACTGTACAAGGAGCAGAATACTTTGCAGAAAATCTCTTATTTCAGTAAATGTGTCTTCAGTGCCAGTCATACATCATAGACCTACACTGTACCTGTTTCGGGAGAAAACATGGACCTTTGAACAAGCTCGGACCAGCAAACTAGTATTATTGCTTCCCTCTGTAGGTGTTCGGTTCATCACTTTTCAAAATGGAGGTAAACTGTTACATCAGAGTTTGAATTGAATTTGTCATGGGATATGTGTCACTTCCTTTACTGGTTGTATAGCAGCTATAGAGTGACCTCACAATATAGAAATATATCAACTTAACATATAAAAGAAACCCTGCGTGGCTGTATAGCTGCTCTCTTGGGAGTGGCAACCTACGTGTAGATGCAGTATGTAGAAAGTCTGTGAGACAGCGATTACGTGGTAGCAACCTCTGAAAAATGAGTAGATGAATAATATGTTGCCACAATAGAACGGCTAAAAAAAATCGTTTTTTCTTACGGGCATGTATTATTGGCAAGTAAAAACGTGCCACACAGGTGTGGTCAGACAAGCCCATTTCCACTTTGGAACACTAAAACTTCTGTGCAGCAGAAAAGCCATTTAGTAAGGTTAAGCCAGTTTGGTTCTGTACAAACGTGGATTGTAGACGTGTAGTATGGCACGTGTATAATAAACCATGGATTTTAAGTAGGTTAATCACTTCAGGACATCATTCATAAAGAATAATGAGCCCTAGCTTAATGGCCTTGGCTTTGTTATTTTTCTACGAATGGCAGACAAGACAAGGCATCAATGACGCGACACGTTATGATCTCTTGCACACTGAAACATGAAACTTTCAGGAGGATTTATTGGCACCTTTCTTATATCAAACCTTCCATTCATAATAAATTGACATGCTTTACGTTAGTCAATAACAGGAAAAAATTTTTCTGAATAAGAATCAAGACGGACATGTATTACTGCTTTTTATATTTATTGAATGATTGATTTTATCAGGCAAAACAACATACATGGTATATAAGGATAAATACGTCAATTAAAAAAAAACAGTGAATCATATATAAAAGATAATTCAACAGTGACATAAAAATCAATATGTGGCATGCCCTTCACACATAAATGAAATTAATGATATGGAACTTCAAATATGAAACCATGTTCATTGGTATATTGTATTTGCCCAGGATGGCCCAAAAAGTCAAAGTGACTTATTTCAATTGAGCTCCTGTGGATGGAAATGGCTGGGTAATTATTAGGTGTGTACGTACATACAAACGTACATACATACATACATACATACATACATACATACATACATACATACATACATACATACATATTACATAAATTAAATGGTCTTTATGTTTTAAGTATATAGATACAGTTACGTTTGTGTCTGGCCAATTGTATTCCTCTAATATTCTAATGCAAATGTTTGTGGACAATAATCAATGAGTTAGCATGAATATGCATGGTAAAATGTATTGGTGCTACATTATTCTTATCATAACTTTTGATTTTGCATCCATCATTATTGCACAATCATGAAACCTGCCAACGACTTGTATTCCTTTATACTGGACTGATCAAAATAATTTACACAGTTTCGTCAGCTTCACCTATGGAAGGTTACAGAACACAGTTGTGATTGGCTGGTTATGCATCTAACAGAGATAGTCCGTAATTGTGAAAATACTGTGTTTTGAGTTGCTTCATTGGTGGTCATATAGATCCACTGTCTACCATGTCAGATGAGAACTCTATGCTGAAAAGGAACAATAATGTGACCCTGGCCAGAGCACAATTCATACACCTTTTTATAGCTGACATCCAGATAGTGCTTAGTATTTTTATTATCACCAATTAATGAGCTTGGAATTATATGACAAAAAATATCCATTTGCGTTTTTCTAACATTTTTATGATAAATGCCGTTGACGAAATTTTGAAATACCAAAATGCTGAATTTTTAGATCGAAAAATGCTAATATGAAAAATACAAGGCTTTATAAATGTGGTCTGTTGCCTGGAGTGACTTTGCCGTATCATATTGGTACAAAAAAATATAATCCCTTAATAAATTTAAGATGGTTGCAGCCCATTCTCCTGGTTTTCAGCCAGCACTCTTTGGAATCATTTTTGCCCATGTAACTGCTCGGTGTATGTTTTCTCCAGTGCAGACAGATTAGAAGGTCAGGGCTTGCACACATTTTCCGGTCATGTGGAGGGCTGCTGTGGGTCATATTTCAACTTTATTATTCTGTCTTATCCTTGTGTTGAAAGAAAAACGAGCCAAGAAGTAATATGATCAAAATATTTCACCATTCTTGATCCTCCAGTCGCTATGTTCACATGATGTCCATTGAGGATGTAGGTCTTAAGATATGTTATGCATCTGCAGGAAAATAATAAAAAATTCATTAATCTGAACCAGAAAGCCCTAGTCTTTAATGTTTCAGATTAAGACTGATGGGACCATGGATGATGCTAAGTATAGCCGACGCCAAGGTTCCCAAGATGCTGAACCCGATCAGGTCCTATATGCTATCTGAACCTGTCACCTTAGTCGAAGCTACCTGATGCTTGCATGTCATGCCTTTTTAAAGAGACGTGAAAAGATATACACAGGGATTCTGTCTCCTAAATGCATCAGGAAATATCAGCATGGCCAAAGATGAAAATGAGGTTGGGCCGTTTGGTTAAAACAATAGCTTAATATTGATAAAAATACAACTGAGAAGAAAGAAGCTCTGATATTAACCTCCCTGGCACTTAGCTGAGTTTCCCAAGGAAAAATACTTATTAAATTAAGTTTTCTCTCTATTTGGCTGTTGCAGACATCAACTAAGGAAATTGTGACCACAAGTAAAACCAAAATGTTGACTTTCCTGTCAAGATCATTTGGCACTTGAGTAGGAGGACCAAAAATTAATGTTATGATTGCCTCCTTTATGGATTTTGCAGGAATCAAATCCCCGTTGCGTCCTCTCAGCATTCATTCAGGAATTTGCTTTGACAAATGAAAGCCTTGAAGGCAGTTCTGTACACTGTTGTGATATGGCATCTACATGTTTAATAGTCAAGTATTGAAGAAAACTACACTCTTTGGTCCATATTATTGTGTATCACTCCATGCATTCCTTTTTCGTAAACAGCTGTGAAGTTGTGTGAGCAGTTTAAGAGACGGGATATCTAGTAACCCATCTTGGCAACCAACTTACATGTATACAATGAAAGATGGTCAGGGTTTAAAATATCGAGGGTCACTGTGCTGCAATATGTGGCCACTCTGTCTAAAATTGGATGTACTCTTTGGATGTAGCCTGTAAACTTGCTCAAACCTATTTGATAAATACACCATTGACTCTGATTTGTTGTGGGCCAGTTCTCTGATTTCATAGTTGCGTTAGAAGTGGACATTGTTTTTGTGCCTTTAAGGTCCCAAGAAATCGTAGATGACTCACAAGCCCGTTTGACCGAAAAAGGAGGCCTAAACGTTTTCTACTTTATCTTAAAGAAATTGTGTAAAGAAAATTCAAAACTGTAATGCAGGTATATCAGTTTGGTAGAAATTGTATCCATTTAGCAAAAAATTATCTGTTTGATAGAAATTGTATACGCAGTAGTGAAGATTTAACTTTGAAGACGACAGGATAAATTAAAAACCTATGTATGTACACACTTGTTTCGAGTCTGGGATGTATTTGATTCTCCCATATTAGCTATGCGCTGAAGAGGCGAATTTGCCTTGTTGTATCGCATAACTGAAGATTTGAGTTAGATATGTATCATTGTGAAAATGAAATTTGTGATGTTTTCTGGGTTGTTTTCAGTCTGTACTTTCAAAATTTATCACAGTGCGTTGGCTTGTGGCCTCTAAGTATGACATTAGTTGATGTTACAATGCGTTATATAGCCGTGCAAACATGCATTTACTTTACAATGAGAATCACGGCACAGGAATTCGTTTTCATGGGAAGTATTTGGTTGCACAGACATTCTATGTACCACTGAAAAGTTGGGATGAGAAAAATGTACAGTTTTCTTGGTACATTCATGTGAAGAAATCTTGTCAGTTTTTTCTTGGCGGGGAAAGAGAAATGTGATCACACGGAAATTACGGAGATTTACATCCATTGGTCTTTGAGGTGCTCCCTATGCAACAAAGATGCCCATAGGGTTGACAGCCATAGCTTCAATCCATCTTAAAATCTGTGTTGACTGAAATTAAGATGATACTCTAAAATATGAAAATGGTCCCCAGAGTTGGACATTTTGAGCCCAGGGCAGAACCATTTGGTGAACATCAGCCCTTCCATTCTGGGGCTGAAATTTTGGTAATGTCGGATCTATCCCCATTTTATAAGGACAGTGAGAGGTGTTATTTTATTGAAAAAAAATATAAGATATTTACAAACCAGGTCAACTGTAGTTAGTCAGTTTTGAAAAGCATGATACAAAACATCAAGAGCATTTCACAAAAAGTACAATATATATATATATATATATATATATATATATATATATATATATATATATATATATAGATATATATATATATAAATATATATGTATACTGTATGCAGAATTTTGATGGTGCATATTCCTGCTATCAAATAAAACTGAAGTATCTCTCTCTCTCTCGCTCTCCATCTCTCTCTCTCTCTCCTCACTCTCTCTCTCTCTCTCTCTCTCTCTCTCTCTCTCACTCTCTCTCTCTCTCCTTCTCTCTCTCTCTCTCTCTCTCTCTCATCTCTCTCTCTCTCTCTCTCTCTCTCTCTCTCTCTCTCTCTCTCTCTCTCTCTCTCTCTCTCTCTCTCTCTCTGCTGGTGCTAGAAGCTTCACCACCGGAGAAGAATGGTGAAGGAGTCGTCCTCAAAGGTGACCGTGGGGCATGAAGGGTTGGTGCTACATTGATCTTCGAGTCTACCAATATGTCTTCCTTGTGATCTCCATGTCTGACTCCTTTTTCAATTTCTTTTAGGGAAGTGCTGGGGGTACACATGGAAGGCAGAGGGTAAAGATGCTCTCTCCAACTCAAAATTGTCCAGCGTGAGTCGCTACAGAGCTGCAAGTGTGATGAATGTCTAGGTCAGCTGAGCATGGGCTGTTCTCAGAGCCCTCTTGTTTCTTCTAATTATTGACATCGTTACAACAGCCTGCCGGATTCTTTTCAAAAATTTGTTCATCAGGTTCTAGAACTGTCATTTCTGAACATTTTTAATCAGGTAATGATCAGTTAATATGGACTTGTTACTAAGGGGGATACTAATGTACATACATGTACAGCAGTCCTTCCTATTAGAGACCACTCCAATGAGAGACCATCTTATCAGACCACATTCAAAAGGTTCTCAGTGCTATTTTGTACTTTACCTCCATTGAGAGACCACCTACGGTAAGTGACCACTTTGTGACCTGCCCTTTGGGTGGCATCTCAAAGGAAGTACCACTCAATATTAAAATCATCAATATTGTGGCAAATTTTGATTTAAAATATATATTTAATCATGCAGAGACATAATGTGACTTTGCTCAGAAAGCCCGTAGAAGGGAGATCTATAAGGAGCATC
>CAXHWN010002287.1:58442-186442 GCA_964020975.1 Hermodice carunculata
AGCCATGGTTTTCGAGGCAAGTTTCTGTAACTTAACAAGTCTGCATATCTCTGCTTGACCCCCAAAAAGTGAACAGTGGTCCACATGTTGCTGTTTGTATGCCGTGTAAAAAGACAGTACACATATACATCACAATAGGGCAGTATTCTGACTTACTTTTCATTGCAATTGGGGTGCTGGTAACTTCTAGGCTCAAATCACTTTCAACATACTCCAGACTGGGCCAGTTTGCTGACTGTGTTTATGCAAGCGCTGTGCCTTTTGGCGAGTTGTTAGCAGAATCGATTTAGTTTTACTGTGCTTCGCAGCCATTTCATTGTTGACAAAACCAATTTTTTATAGATACTATACTCTCATTCAGTTTTGTGTCCAACTCATTTAAATCCCTGCTAAATGTGTGGATGGTCAACACTTGAACAAACATGTCACTGAAACATTTTCCGGCATAGAGCGGTGAGTTATTCGTGGGAATTACAAACAACAAGGGTCTGTAGATGCTATCTTGCGGCAGACTTATGTGGAGCAGATGAGATAACTTTCCTCAAAACACACTTTTTCCCTTCTATGGGATCTAAACCATTTGAATACTATCTCACTGATCGGGTACAACATCATTTTGAAGTAGAATATCGTGGTCGATCAGGTCGAATCGAATGCTTTGCGCTAGTCTAGAAAAATCACGTCATTTAACTTTCTTGTAAATATACATGTATTTGTTGTCCAGGTATTAATCAGACGTACTAAAGCAATTGATCCATCTTGGAATCCAGATTTAGCAATGTTTACGGAGGGTTTGACAAATACATACTATCATGAACGTGCTTCTCTAAGATTTTGTGCTGAGCACAGGGATTGGTCTGAAATTGTTCCGATCTGTCAGTGAATTTGCTTCACAAATGGCAGACGCCTTTACCAAGTCTTGCTCGGAAAGCTTCATGTTACATGTTACTCTACAGGCTCCAGAGATGTGAGAATGAGTTGCTAAACAAGCTAAAAGATAGCAATGTGCAAAAATATGTCTACATGGGTAAGTGGCAATTTATGTTGTACAAGTAACTTTTAACCATTGTTCTACGTGTGGCGCAGAGAGGTGCTATATTGCTGTACCATAAGTTTTATCCTTTATTTTCTTTTATCTGTTTTTATCTATACTGCTCACCACACGTTTGGTGATCTGTATCTTATATACCTCAGGAGTGGTAATGATGCCTGCAAAGTAATACTCTACTATATGTATTTTAGTCTGAAATAAAGCTATCTTATCTTATCTTTGCAGTTTTGCATATATTTGCGGACAGACTAACCTTTATGTTCATATTTAATACTTTAGTAAGTGTGCTGATCAAGATTGGAGGTGCTACTCTTAGCAATTTTTCTGTAATTGTATATAACCCAGTAGCCTTTGAGAGATCAAGGCTGATCAGTTCTTTTAGCACATATTCATGAGTTAATTCTGGGATTAAAATTGTTAAATGCTGACGTATTCTCTTGCTAATGTGGCCTAAGTGTGATATAGTCATAAGGACTGCTATAGAGAAAGAAAATCATTTTGGCAAAACAAATGTTAAACATACTATCGATTTCCTCTAGATCTGAAATATGACATCCATTTGACAAAGAGATAGGGGGGATTTGTGTGTTGTCTTGGAGTTAGATCTTTTAGATAGCCCCATAATTGGGACGAGTTTGATTTATTACTGTCAATAGAGGTTAGAGAGAAATTTCTTCTGCCAATTGCAATAGCATCATTGACCTTATTTCGTCAATTCTGTATACGGTAATACGGTATCACCTTAAAGGCTTTTATTTCGTCAGTATAACATACAGATTGCCATTATTTTTTTTTTTTTTTTTTTTTTTTTTTTTGTTGTCTTTTATGACGACAAGGATTGTGTTTATTTGAATCCACAATTTTGTGGTAAGTTTATTCACTATAACACAAGCAACTTTGTTATTATACCTGGCGTTGAACTACAACTGTTTACCCCCCCCTCCCATTATTATTATTATTATTATTATTATTATTATTATTATTATTATTATTATTATTATTATTATTATTATTATTATTATTATTATTATTATTATTATTATTATTATTATTATTACTTGAGATGCAAATACCTGAGAAAGGCTAAAAAGTTGCTTCCCGCAGGGACACCTGTAATTTTTATAAATACACATAGTTCAAAATGAATGGGTGTTATCAAGAAAGAAATTAATGGCACATAACCAAAGTTTCCAAAGTCAATGATTTCGAATTGTTTTTCGTAAAATACATTTCAGACCAAATACAGCTTTTGATGTATGTGTAATAAAAATATATTGACAATCATCAAACATTTCGATAAGTAGTTTTCTTTAGCATTATAACATTACTTATTCATAATTTTGTATACAATACAAAAAAAAAACAGTTAGTACTTATGCAAGCTGAACTTTGCGGGTTGCAGATTATCACTGATGCAAAGTAGTTATACAAAGTGGAGTGTGGAATTATAGTTTATCCTTTCTAACAAGTCGAAAATCTTGTGAGCTTAAACGACGGCATACACAAGATCCTTTTGATGAAAGGAAAAGTGAAAGCGATCAACGCAACGAGTGCTGTATTTGCATTGTAGGAAAATTAATTAAACGCTAGATTTCTCAAAATGCATTTTGCATAATCGATGAGGATCCCCATGCTCTTTTCCCGTCATTAAAAATGCGCACGAAATATGCTGTGACCGGTCATCTAGATGGGTATGCTCGTTAATTTTCCTTTGTTTTGCCTTGGTATCTATTGAAGATCCAAAGGCGAATTTCACTCCAGTCGTTTATAGGCCTGCATTCCCTTCCCCCGCGGATTTCATAGGTCGGCTGCTTCAATGTTTTTTTTTCTGAAATTTGTCGCGTATGAAAATATGATTATATAGGTGAGCCCATACAGACAGCCCCCCCCCCCCCCCCCACGTCAATTGTATGCTCCTCAGGAAAGGGTTATTGGGATTGTATTCGCTTTGATGAATTGCAGCACATAGAATGGCTTTATCGTGGAGCGCTTGCGGTGTAGATTTATGTAAGCAAATTTGTGGCGACTTGTACCACATGAAATGCCTTATTAATTGATCTGTTAATGTATTGAAATGTGTGGCTGGAATTATGGGTTTTGATTCGAAGTTCTTGATCCGAAATATAAACGCTGGCTTTTTTCTTCAAAGTATCAGAAATTGAATGCATTTTTGAGTAATAGAAGCATAATGTTATGTCTCTTTTTGATCGCCGATAAGCGACTTTTAAATAGTCATTTGCTGTTAAGTGTTTACGTTTGGTTTATAAACACAAGGCGGTCAAGTTTTTGTTTCAGAAGTATTTTGGTTTAATTTTGCTGATATTTTTTGCAGATTTATTTCTGTCAGTAAAAATGACATTTAATGGGTGCTACGCAGGTGTATACGGTGCCACTTTTGGGAGTAACTTTATCAGCAAACGCAGCGAACTTTTATTGTAAGGAGGTAGTCAAATATATCCTAACATAACTCCCCACTTCAAAGACTTGCATATCGCGAGGAGGCTTCACAGTAGCTTCCTCGCAAATAGTAATACGTCTCTCCGCCCATTTTACGGAAGGACGTTACTAACTTACTGTCGTTACAGTCATGAATACAATTAATCTAGGCTATTCTATGGCTCACATTGGCCTAAACTTGCAATGTAAGCTGATGCCCGACCCTAGTCGTTTCCGATAGTGTATGATTGTGGGAATCAGGCTTAGATGGGCAATGCTTTTGCCTAAAAATGCTAATGCATTTAACATGGGCAGTCAAAGCAGACAGAGAAGGGGGTTCCAATACTTTGGTGTTGGTCAAAATTGTACCTCAGAAAGTGGGAAGATTCAGAAATAATAGCAGCTACAAAGTACGGAAAATAAAGCCAAGGGGCTTGCCGTACGCACGTTCATCTACTTATCTAATTATCGTCTGGAAACGAAAACTTACTACATGTGTAGTACCTCCGTGACCTTAGAAATAGGGTCATGGTCGACCACTTTCATACTTCACCTAGCCCTTAAATAGGAGTATATGCCTGGGCACAATCAAAGTCCTAGCTCAAAAACTTCTTGCGCTATGGTACGGAAACACAGTCTCTATACCGACCGACTGACCGACCGCCCTACCGACCAACCGACCGACATGAGCAAAGCTATATGCCCCGCCTTCTTCGAAGGTGAGCATAATTATAAATAATTTTTAGTCAACTGTATGCTGCAGCCCTACTTCCGTTATATCCTTGCAAATTATAACAATTATACAAACCTTCAGCTTATTTTCATATTGCCCACAATTGCCCTTCCGTTGTATCTTTTCAAATTCTAACAATTATACGAGCCTTCAGCTTGTTGTCATATTGCCCAAAATTGTCCATTTGCGTTTTGATTTGCTACTGAGGACTGCTAAGCTGGGGCGTTTCTACAGTGAGTCGGTGACAGCAGGTGTCGTAACGGACTCACTGGCGGACCTCCTTGACCATGCAGACCAGAATAAACAGGGCTCCCTCGAGCATCGCCTGGTGCACCTACTAACGCGTGCCCTCTGACTTGTTATTATGTCTTGGTGCCAACCCAGACATTTCGTTTTTCCAAGAATTATTTTTCTTTCTTTCTTTCTTTCTTTCTTTCTTTCTTTCTTTCTTTCTTTCTTTCTTTCTTTCTTTCTTTCTTTCTTTCTTTCTTTCTTTCTTTATATTTCTTCTGATTCTTTATTTCTGTCTTTCTTTCCATGGCATCCAAATTTGTCTCAGACACCATTATTCTGAAAACCACTAAAAACTTGCCATGGTGACTGACCTAGCAGTGAAATTGTGCATGTCGTTTGGAATAGTCATGGTGTTTAGAATTATGCAAATTAGGGGCGATTAAAATTTTAAAAGCTCCATATTTTCCAAGGTATTGCAGGTAGACACAAACTTTCAATGTGCATATATAGGTTTCTGACACCTGCCAATATAATGGACAGTAAATGAAAGTTTTAGTACTTCAAATTATGCTAATATTTTTAACATGGGGCATTAAAAATATAAAAGTTGAATATCTCCAAAACTATGATAGATACAGATGCCATTCCAACTTCAAAGACAGGTTTGTGGCAAAGCCGCATCCAATGAACCATGAGCCAAAGTTGTAGGGATTTTAATTTATGCACATTAGGTGAATATGCAAAATTTAAATCTTTAATAGCTTGAAAATATTAAAGATAGAGGTGCCATTCCAGCTCCAACTTCAATTTATGGCTTTTGTGACATAGTGGCATCCAATGAACCATGATCCAAAATTGTATAATTGTAATTTATGCCAATGAGAAGAATACACGAAATTTAAATCTTGAAAAGTTCAAAACTATTATACATAGAGGTGCCATTGCAACTTCAATTTGTAGGTATGTGACATAGCCTCATCCAATGAACCATTAACCAAATTTGTAGACTTTTAATTTGTACAAATAAGGCAAGAACACAAACTTAAAAGGTTGAATAGCTTCAAAACTATTATAGATAACAATGTCATTCAAACTTCACTTTATAAGTTTGTGACATGGCCAAATCCAAAGTACCAAGAACCTATACTGTGGCATTTAGATTTATGCCAATTCGGCTAATACACGAAACTTAGATTATGTTGAACAATGGCAAAGTGTAGCGTTTCAAACTGTTCTCATTTAGAAGGCACCCAGACAGAATTGCTGTGAAGCAAATCTTATTTTATAGTTTTTATATCTTTCTGGATATTAGTTTCTCACGCCATGTCACACTTGTATACTCTGTGTATTGTACACATGTATGTACTTTTATCTCCTGTACTGTTTCCCTGCGACGGGGGTTTTGATGATGATGATGATGATGATGATGATGATGATGATGATGATGATGATGATGATGATGATGATGATGATGATGATGATGATGATGATGATGATGATGATGATGCAGCAACTTGCCTTTTTGCATTCAGGCTGCGAAGCGTTTAAGGGGATGTTACATGGATGTTTTCTGGCAGCTGGGGTTGGAAATCAACCCATTATTATCAGTCTTTGCATATTGTAAGCCTTTCTTGACCGGTTTTGCAAAAGATCCTACGAAATTGACTATTCTTGTCTTCAGGCAATGTGTTCCGATTCAAAGTTTGTTTACTATCAATACACACTGACTCGAAAGTATTCAGACTGAAGGTGAACAATTTATTGAGTGTGTCGTTAAAGACATTGGAGGACGTTGTACACAGAAGTCATTTTTATTGTAGAAAAAGCACTTTCTTTCAGGAGTTCAAAACTTGGCCTTTTCTGTCTGACACGTCAAACATGCCCGGATCTCTTAACGTCGTCTGCCTCTATGTTCCACGCAACGTGCGTGTACCGAGCAGTCCTGTTAATAGAAATTGATGAGAAGGTCTCACATGAGTACATTGTGCTATGTTGCGTGCAGATGAATATTATTGACTTGTCTGGGCTCTCATTCTGAGCGAGGAAAGGTGAAAAAGTTTCGATATTTCACAGCTGATTTGACCCGTAATCGATCCGCACATAAAGTGATCCATAGTCTCTGGGATAAATATTTTCACAATACACATGCAAGAAATGTTGTTGCCTCAAATGGGTTAGTGTAATTAGCTGCATGCAAGTAAAGTGAGAGAAAATCAATTCATATCGTTAATTACCCCTGCTCACGTTTTACTTAATATTGCACGAGAAACAACTGCTTGTTGCGAATAAGTAATAAACGGAAAGCCTGATCGAATAATGATCCCTATCAAATTTGTGTTGGATTATCTCCGAAGCCACTGGATAGTACCGTATGGCGAATAATCTATTCTTCGTGTCCATCCCAGCAAGTAAAGAAATTTTGGCCAATATAATGTAACATAGGGCCAACCTTCATTGCCTGCTGGGACGTAACCAATACGTTCTTGTTTGCCAGCGGAAAGACATATTATTAACATGGGTTTATGAAGCAATCAGTATTAGGTTTTAGTGTAAGATAATTGATCTGCCGATACGAGACAGAAAAGGTTCAATAACTTTCCTTCGCACACATAGTATCCAAGACCACTGTCGCAGATTGACGTATGTGATCCACTTAGAAGAAAAAAGGTACATGTTTATAATGCCAAGGGTACGAGGTTTGAAATTTGTAGAGGAATGCAGCACACATATCTATGTTTCCACAAAACAATGACAAAGTTTCAAATTATCATACTTCTTTTTTATTTCTCAGTCACATTCTTGTTAGGGCCCAGTCTTTGATCGTGGATCAGTAAGCAAATTTAAAATGGTGGTGTTTGTACCATATATGTTTCGCCTGGCCGACGCTCACTATCAATATATAATGTTTGAGGTTTTAAGGTCCCTGCTCTAACTTCGGGTGTATATAACACAGTGGTAAAAAAATTGCCACTGGGTCTCTGTTTTTGTATGCAAGCTCATCGATGTATACATTTTTAGTTTTGTGAATATGTGTAGTTTCTTTGCACAATAAATATTCTACGGTCAATTTGTAAAATTATTCAAGGGGTCTGATTTAAACTTTGAAAAAGGATCACAACCATTCTTTTTGCATAAAAAACTTAAAACCAACGGTCATGTATAGACAATAGTATAACTTGGGTAGCCATGCTTTTGTTTTCAGTCAAAAGGAATGGTAGCATTTAAAATTGGAATATTGCCAAACAAAAAATTGGCTGCCTAAGTTATACTCTTGTCTTAACATAGTCGTCAATTTCACAAAGATTCATCCATCCACTTTTGAGTGACGCTTTTTAAAAAATACCAAGTCTTATAAAAAATGTTTCTGAGATATTCACTACCAAAGATAACCGAGGAGATTTGCTCACAAATGACTTCTGCTCTGGCCATTAAAAAGGATGACTAAATGCTATTCCCTTACACTCTGTCATAACTTTGACCTACACACTTACAAACAATATAGTGGTTCTAATCAGGCACCTGTGAAATAATCCCCTCACCTATAAAAACACATCCAATGAGGCTTTGATTGTGAATGGTTATCTAAGCATCACCACTAGTGAACACACCCAACAGCCAATTAATGATTGACTCCATAAAGCTTGTACTGGGAGAGGGACACTTTTACATCGTCAAGTTTTGCATAGAAGTAAACATATTACAGTGAAACTATTTGGCATGGATAAAGATGAGCACTTTATCTTCCCAAAAGTAACAAAAGCTCAATTTCACTGATTTGAAAGTCTCGGGCAATCCCCGGCATCTTAACTTCTCCCAGATGGAGCATGACAGAATTTTTGTCTGCAATGACAAACTACAGGAGAGTGGGGAGATGATTGGGTATTGTACGCATGAATACATTTATATGAACTATTTAATGTTAAATAAATATTTTTGTAGACGGTGCAAGAGTATACTCAATCCATTGTATTATCTCAACGTGTATTGTCACCAACCATTACGAGATGCATGTTGAAAAGAAAGGGTGGTGTGACACAGAGTGTCGGGACTCCATAAAGATATCAAGAAAATAGCCTATATATTGCACATCTAACCTTTGGAACTAATCTATTACAGCAATTTCGCTGCTTACAAAAATGTAAGACGTTATTAAATTGGAAGAAACGTACATTTCAAAATAATTTGATTTCTCAAACAAGAAACTTAAAACCGAAAGACCCAATGGTTTTCTGTAATCTTTGTGATCAACTGCTTAATCATACTAAAGCAAAATTTGCTAACTCTATTTCAAAACATGATTAAAAAACAATAAAGACTTGCCACAGAACAAGATAAGTGTAAATTTTAGTAGTCCAATTAAACATAAGATCTTTAATGAATTGAATTTTAAAATTACTCCACAAGAAATCCGCCTAGCCATAGATGGACTGAAAAGGGGCAAACCCCAGGCACAGATGGCACAATAAACGAAATTTCCAAAAGTGGAAATAAAATACTGAAACCATTACTCTATCATGTCTTTAAAAAGATAGTCTTGGCTGCATTCCGGAAATTTGGCGGGAAAACACCCTCATGCCAGTACATAAAAAGGACGACCCCTACAAGCCAGAAATTTACAGACGCATTTGTCTGTCTGGTCATTTTTGTAAATAATTTGGTTCTATTTTCAATTGTCGATCTACAACTTTTTTGGGCCCAATAATATAATACCGAGTAATCAAATCGGTTTCAAGAAAAACTTCAGAACTGCAGATCATATACTCACTTTCAAAACCTTCGTTGATGAATATCTTAATCACGATTCAGAACGCTATTTCTATGTGTGCTTTTCAGACTATAAATATGCCTTTGACTCCGCATGGATGGAAGCATTACAATGTAAACATTCAATCAACGAAGTTGGTGGTAATTTTCTTAATATTTTGAATTCCATATATCAAAATGTCAGATATTGTATAAAAACGGCCTTTGGTTATACTTTGTCATTTAGTTCAAATATTAGTGTGAAAAGGGGTGTGCTAAAGTCTTATTTTGTTCAATCTTTTTTTTTTTGCGGGTTTCCCACAAAATTTTGCGCGTTTTGGAACTTTACCAAATGCAATAAAGCGGCTGAAGGACCAAGCCAACAAAGTCGTATTAAAAATACGCCAATTCATTGTAAATAATTACGGACGACTGTCCATGGAGCTATTTGAGTCTCACATCATGCTCATACTGTAATGTGGCAGTGCAGCACGGGGTATGTTTCTTTGAAAAGGAAGGGAACCGGGAACTCGGGGAGAGAGAGAGAGAGAGAGAGAGAGAGAGAGAGAGAGAGAGAGAGAGAGAGAGAGAGAGAGAGAGAGAGAGAGAGAGAGAGAGAAAGAAATAGACAAGTAAGCTTTATGTTCTCGCTTTGTGCTGATTTCACTCCAACAACTGCTGAATATGTTCTTACTGCAGGACAGGGTATTTTTAGGGCCCCATGTCAATTAAAAGAGCCCTGCTGTGAACCAAGCCTTTGAAGTATGTCTGCTTGTTCTAACTTGTTCTAGATTTGTACTGACAGAAATAATGAGCCCAGGCAAGCTCTCATTATGTCTAAAAAGTTCTTACTTGTACTGACTCAGTACATTCCAGTACATTTCAGTACAAGTGAAAGTACTTGCTTCTACTTACCATTGTTGGCTCAGTACAAGTCAGTACAATTAAGAGGAAAAAAGGCCAAATCAGTACAGAAAGGTAAAATTCAGTACTTTTTTGTCCTCTTGGTGCAATTGTGTGGATCAAGAGCTTCGGAGGATGAACATCATGCAGTGATTAAAGGTAGTAAATATCATGATGCTAGAAATGATGCGTATGCTAAACTGATGGAACCTAATCCAATTTTTTTGGCTCTAAATGATGGAAGAGAAGTACATATATGATGAGAATGGGTAATACTCTTGATGCATGCCAGCCAGTCATTTCATATATACATCATTTGTTTGAAACAAGGAAACAACAGCTAGGTTACTGACTTGGCTGCCTTACTACTATATTATGTACGGTTAACTTCTCTTTGTCTTCTGCCTCTTTGTCTTTATTGTTGCGACCATACCTTGTACTTGGGTGCATGTTAATAAAACTGTGACATAACTTATGAAAATATACTGCAATTATGACATTGGCCTTAGAACATGGGCCCAGATTCGCGTTATTGAATGACAATTTTCTAAATAATGACACTTTAAACTTCTTTGGAAAAAAATCATTGAAACTTAGTGGCAAGGTACCGCTGATGGGGTCTGCACAAAGTTTGTTCGATAGGTTACAAATCTATTAGTTTTTAGTTTAAAAATGTATCGGCTGGTTAGGGAAAATTTATCTTGTCGTCTTCTTTAAAACTGCTCGGTCAATTACTTCGAAACTACATTGGAACATTTTTGTACATTTCAGCAGCCCATTGACGCTAATTTGATCAACAGGTGATGCTGAGATTTTTAGTGTTTTTTTTTTAATTCTTCTTTTTTTTTTTTTTTTTTTTGTTTTTTGTTTTTTGTTTTTTGTTTTTTGTTTTTTGTTTGTTTGGTTTTTTTTTTTTTTTGGTTTGTTTGTTTGTTCTTTTTTGTCTCTGCTTTTTTGTTCGTTTTTTTGTTTTTGTTTTTAATTTTGCTAAAAGGGCGTGTGCAGGCCGTTAGTCAACAGCATGTAGCTTCTTGAGTCGTCTAATGTCTCCTCTCGGATATCCCATGCCTCAATTTCAAGCCATGAATCTCTTGCATATCAATGGGATTTTTTTCAGCATCTCTACCGATCCACCAGGCAGCGTCACCTCACTGGTCACCTGTGACATAAGAGATGGCTAATTGGAATTCTGTCTTAGCAAGCAGGGCTGTACAGACTTTATTTACTTTTTGAGCACTACATAGCTACTCTTACTGTTTCTGCATCTGTTTTTCTTTAATTTGTATTGCATACAGAACATAAGCAGTCTACTGGTTACCACTGATGTATCATCATGATGTCTGTGTCCCTAGCCTCTTTGTGTGAGGCGCACATCTACCCTTTTTTCTGTGTGCTTATTATGTCTCCCCGGGGGACGTCTTCTTCTTCTTCTTCTTCTTCTTCTTCTTCTTCTTCTTCTTCTTCTTCTTCTTCTTCTTCTTCTTCTTCTTCTTCTTCTTCTTCTTCTTCTTCTTCTTCTTCTTCTTCTTCTTCTTCTTCTTCTTCTTCTTCTTCTTCTTCTTCTTCTTCTTCAACACATTGTTGTGTGCGTTGCGGACGCGATAACTCGAGAAAGATTTGACTTGGGAAGTTGAAATTTTTTGTGAAGATGTT
This sequence comes from Hermodice carunculata, assembly GCA_964020975.1. NCBI lineage: Eukaryota > Metazoa > Annelida > Polychaeta > Eunicida > Amphinomidae > Hermodice > Hermodice carunculata. The sequence goes on from CAXHWN010002287.1 coordinate 70,196, forward strand.
CCTATATAAAACCGTGCTTGGGATTGCGGATGGGTGACTTTGAATAAATTTTCACTGTCACATGGGCATGCCATGTAAAATTGACGCGGACGCAATAATTCCGCAAGGATTTGACTTAAGAGGCATCATTTTCAATGATTATGTCCCAAATTATGAACTAGGTTGGGATTGTAGATGGATGACCGTGACCTATTTTCAAGGTCACATGGCTACTTTTAAAAATCATTGCAGATTCAATCGAGAAAGATTTGACTTAAAGAAGTTGATATTTTGTGTGCTTATGATTATATGTAAGATTTTTGTAAGACTTTGCTTGTAACTGCAGATGTATGACCTTGACCTATTTTCAAGGTCACGTCGGCATGTCATGTAAAATTGACGTGGACACAATAACTCCGCAAGGATTTGACTTAAGAGGTTGAAATTTTGCATGATTATGTACCATAATATGAACTAGGTTGGGATTGCAGATGGGTGACCTTGACCTATTTTTCAAGGTCACATGGGCATGTCATATAAAATTGACGCGGACGCAATAACTCCGCAAGGATTTGACTTAAGAGGTTGAAATTTTGCATGATAATGTACCATAATATGAACTAGGTTGGGATTGTAGATGGGTGACCTTGACCAATTTTCAAGGTCACATGGCTACTTTTAAAAACCATTGCAGATGCACTCGTGAAAGATTTGACTTAAATAGGTTGACTTTTTGTGTGATTATGTTTCTATGTAGACTTTTGTAAGACCTTGCTTGTAACTGCAGATGTATGACCTTGACCTATTTTTCAAGGTCACGTGGGCATTTCGTCAAAAATCAACGTTTTGAAATGTCAATAAAGAGTGTACCTTCTCCATATCTGTAGATCATTGGAATCGGTATGCCTATTTATAAAAAACAAGGGTGATAATAGTAAAGGCGCACGGGTAGACATTTGATTTTCTGTTCTAGTTATTTATGTGTTTGTTTATTTATTTGTCTGTATGATGTGTTTATGTAGTGTCCCACGAGGCACATAATACACTATTCCTTGTGCTGCGAAATAAAGATATACAGCCTATATATATATATATATATGTTGTTATTATCAATCTTCTTGTCATTTTCCTTCTTCCTGTTTCCTGTTTACACCTACAGAACAAGATCAAAAGCATGGGCCAGAGGTGTCACAGCAAAGGTATTTAAAACGTTATGTTCATGGATAGCACTATTCTCACTATGTGTGCTGAGCCAAGCAGACCAATATTCTGAAGTAAAGGAATATTGATGTTGGCTGGGATGCAGTTGATATATTTCTTCACTAATCCTCGTGCTCCTATATTTTGTAAAATTCATTTTTGTCCACAAATCAGAGGTCTAAAATAGAAAGAAATTTCATAAAAACCCGGTAGCGCAGCGCAACATTTAGTGACTTCGTACTTTATCATGGAATAGTCATTCAAAAAATAAGATCTTTTCGATTTTTTTAAACATTAGCTACATAAACAACTTGGGCAATCCCCCCCCCCCCCCCCAAATCGCTCTCGTACGATTATAGTAACAGGAAAAATAACAAGATTAAGAATATAATAATCTGGAAAAGAAGGAGAAAAAAGGAACAGGAACTGGTTTCTGTGAGTCAAACTTATGATGCCCGCGTTACTTGTCCTATGCTCTTGTCCACGGTGCCATAGGCCAGGACCGGATAACAGTTACATTATTTTTGCGTATCTTGAAATACATATGTTGCATCATGTACAGTTCTCAAACTGTTAGCAAACTAAAAAAGTTAATATTGTGCATGAAAGCATAATGCGTATATTAAAAGTGTACTGGGGTGTCTGGGTGACAAAATGAAAACAGCACCTTGTCAACAAATTGACCTGGCCATGACAAAAGCTGAGTACATTATGCATGCCATTTAGTGTTTATAATTACTAATACTTTATGTTGGACAAAGGTGTGAGCAATTTAAACTACGCCTTTGATAATTATATAACTTCCAATTTCATCGAATATCTTCAAAGCTGTAGCGTATGGAGATGCCATTCTAACTTCTGTGACCGTTGCCAATCCAGTGAATTTCTAACCGAAGACCCAGCACTTTAGATTGGCCCGGGGGGGGGGGGGGGGGTTAAAAGGTTGATTTGTATGCAATGCATCCAAACATAGGAAAACGTGCTAGGATTTGATTGTCATGAGGCATCAGCACTGCCATAATTCAGCAATTCAAGCTGTTCGTCTTGGTTCCTGTATTGGTTTGTGTCTGCTTATGATCACTTGAGACTCCCGGATGAGCGCTGTTTCTTCAAGCAAGCACCGCCAGCAAGCATCATTACACCCCTTGACATGAAAACGTATTATAACCAAACATATACTTCATCAGTGCGTCTCTCATATGTGCTCAAGGAAGTCCCCTTTCTACTTGTGTTATTACCGACTTCTGACCTTTCTGTGCTTTTCTTTCCTGGTTATACGAAACACATGAAAGGACTGGAAAGGAAGCGGGGGGGGGGGGGGGAGGGGGGAGCTGATTTGATGGCTTCTGACGATGTTCTGAACCGATAATTCGCAATTACCTTTCAGAAGTATTTCACGTATTTCGAATGTACATTAGATGTGTCATTTACTATTTGGAGGGGTGCATATGAATTTTTGTGTGTAGATTTCTTTCTCAAAGATCAGTTCTGCTTTCATTTTGTATGCTAACTATGAATGCATTCTAAATATCTCTGTTACGAAGTGACTAGTACCTGTTTTTGTCACCAGGATCGCTCAGCGTGATTTCGCGGTACTTCGTGATCTGGACAGGTCTGGACGGGTCATTATAAAAGATTGTGAAGCAAACGCGGAAATATTGGGAAATGCGTGGGATTTGATTTTTATCAATGTTGGACACCTGAATATTGGGCACAAACGAAAAACGGGGTCCAAGAGCTTACTTTTCATATCACCGCCCCGCCCTGCCCTGTCCCGCCCAAAGCTGAGCCTGACCTACCAATGACAGGTCCAGTGGCGTAATTGTGTGATCCGTCATGCGCGCGATCGTCACGCAAAGCCGAGGGAGGTATGGAAATGAATTTCGTCAGCTTGCTATTGCATGGCGCCTGTGAGATTATAATTATCCAGTGTCCAGCAATGTTGATATTATATTGGACCAGTTGCACCATTCTCTTCACTTTCGCTAGGCAACACTGACAATCACCCGCCATGGTACAGGCTTATTCAGGGTGTACAACAATAGTGTCTCTAACATTTGGAGTAATACAGATTGAATACCTACTCCAAACGGATTACAATTACATCTTGTATCAAGGTCAATGTGTGCTTACAGAATATGACCATGACCTTTTAAAACAGTGAATTACATCCGAGTCACTAGTTTTTGCAACAGCCAAACATTTTGCACTGTATACTAAAGGGGTCTACCTGTACCTACGTGTATTTTCTTGTTGAGTGATACGGATCAAAGCAGCACTGCAGTTAATGTGAAAATCCCAGCTGGTGGACTGCAAGAGGGATCCGTGACACACAAGCTTATCTTTGTTTAATTGGTCACTGGTGTACTGAGTGGAAGATGGTCAATAGGTACTCTCCTGGGCACTTATATGACATAGTGCCTGGTGACATCCGTCTTACTACTAATCTTAACTGCATAACTGCCTCAATATTAGACAGGTAAAATTCAGAACCAAGCATTATGGCAACTCCTTCCTCCCTTCCTGCATTCACCTTTGGAACAACCTACCGCTCGACATTAGGGAATCCGTTTCACTCGCAACTTTTAAATCCAATTTGAAATCGACCTTACTACCTGTTGGCACTAAACCCTTTTTATTTCTCACATGAAAAGCATTTCCCAAAATTTTTGTCAAACTCAGTTGTGCCCTGGCTGCTCACAGTTAAACTCCTATCTTTAAAAAGTTAATATAATACCCTCACCAGATTGTGCATGTTCTTTCCAAAGCAAAGATATACATCACTTTTTCTTGTCCTGTCCTCTCTTTTCAGCCACTGGGTATCATTTGTTGGACTCTGTATGTCATATTCTGGCAGTCAAGAGTAACCCATAAGCTTATGGTACATCTGTGCATCGATCTCCTTATGGCATATCTTAAGCAACGGAATGCCAATTTGTCAGGAAGATAATAAGAAAATCTTTGATGCTCTGCAAAATTATATCACATTACCTAGGAGATTTGAATTTTAAGATACATATTTTCTGGAGCCATTGGCACATATCCTAGACTGTTTCCTAGTCGTGTCTCCCATACTGTTTAGTCTTGTGTGACCTGTATATACTATGTGCGTCTTGTTAGTCTGAAGAGCCTCCAGATTAGTCTATGTACTGCCTAGGCAATTCAGTATAAATAAATATGTTTAAATCAAAATAGCCCAATCAGCAACAGCTGTTCCTATTTGGGGCCCAGCTACATCACACTTGACATTACAAGTAAACAAATGACCAGCAATAATTACCAATGATATAAATACCTACCGGAAGTCTCGGACCTGCACCACTATCAGGGCAAACTTCTGCAGTAAGCTCCATCTTTGACCCAGCAGACCAGCCAGGCCTCTCTGCCCAGTGCTGCTATATAATTCATAGCGTGGGGGCGACATTAATGTCAGATACAATATCCCTATTCTGGGGCCCACCGCCAAACAAAACTGGTAACTTCAACGCATTGTATTTACATTTTTTGGTAATGTTCACACTGGAAAAGTCCCATTATATGTTGTACATTACGTTCATTTGACCAATTAACTTTCCCTTAACAGCAATCACACATATATGTTTCATACAACATGTTTATACTTGGATATAATGATGTTTAATGATGATGATGAATTAAAGTTTAACTCATTCCATGCTATGGTCACAGGCCTTGGTCAGTGGTTCTGGCACTGCCTGGCACGTCATGCAGCATGACTTGCCAGGCAGTGCCAGAACCACTGACTTAAGACTATAGGCATGTCGGTACTTGAACGAAAGCTCTTTTCATGAAAAAAAATATGCAATTGTTGTCTTAAATCTAAGTAAATATAACGAAAAGTCAGGGACTGGTATGGAATGAGATTAACTGTATGAGAAACTAGATCAGTTCCAGCTTAATATTGTTAACTACCCTCACATGGACTGTAATATTCAATTATGACGTCTGTGTGTCATGGTTGATTGCATTTAGTTAGATTATGCACTGATTTTGACAACTTCAAATTCTGCCATACATTTTTATTTAATTATTTGGTAAAACAGGGATATTCAAAAAGTTGAAAAAATCATTTTTGAAATTTGTAAATGAAAATTTGTCCTTATTACGCAAATATGAGGCGGATTCGAAAAGTTATATAAGTAAGGTTCTGAGGGAGTATTAATTGTATTCAGCAGTTTAATAGCATGTGTATGGAGCAAGACATCTCTTAAATTTGAGAGATGCATACATCAAATCGATTTAAGCTACTACTAACAGCCGAAATGCTGAGATATGAAGGAGATTGATTGGCTACCAGCAAGCCTCGGTACCAAGCTAAGCCCTAGACTGTGATGTCACTAATTTAGACAAATTCAATATGTGGCCATGTTATTAACTGGCATCACATACAAATGAGAAATTTTAAAAAATAGTGGTACAAAATATGTGTTATGATCTCTTATCTTTATATATTATCTTTCCCCAAATATAAATCCATTTTAAGGTATTATTCTGGTCTAAGATTAGGGCCATGGTAATCTAATATTTCTGACCTGTCAGCCGTTGCTGACCCAAATATCCAGAAGCCATGTACATGTATTTGGATGAAATTTTGTACAAGCAAGGTGATGACAAAACGTTTTGCCATCTACTCCCAAGAATATTTTCCTGATACAAGCAATAAGATGTAGGTCCAAATTAGAAGGAAATAATCATGTGACCCAACTTTGAATTTCAACCTCTAAAATCCGCCATCTTGCGGGAAAAAAAATCCACATTTTTTACAAAGCCCCAGTTTTGTAACATGGGGTCCATGCTAGGCCATTTGCACGTAGAACGCATTGCCAAAGCATACAGATCCATAATACAGTGGGGGTGGTGGGATATTAGCAACATTGTCTCCACCTTCCAGCCAAAAAGCAAAGAACCCCAAAAATTCCACATTTAGGGGGTATGCCCTTTTAATTAAAAATAATAAAATTTCCCGGAGAATGCTCAAAAATATTTTTCACAACTTAAAATATGAATGAGTATGAATCTTGGCACAATCTAAGCTATTAAAGAAAAGGTTTCATTTTATCAGTCGTCCTAGACCTCCATTACTTCTGATAAAATGGACTGTTCCATTTTTCAAATTGGACCACTTGTATCTTGGAAAATTAATAAGTATGAGACTTAGCATAATCTATGCTATTAAAGAAAAGGTTTTATTTTATCAGTTGTCCTGAACTTCCATTACTTGTAATAAAATGTGTTCTGTTATTCGAGTTGGACCACTTGAATCTTCGAAATTTAATCCACCCCAGTCCCAAACTGTACTTTCTTGAAAGCTGGGACACTTGTTGATAAAGTTACAGCATGAGTAAGTCATGAGTCTGTTTCAAATGCCAGAGCAGCACCTGGTCGGTGGGTGTTCCAAACAGGCATCTGTTGCATCTTCAGGGTAATGTTGGGTGACAGGAAGCTTGTAAACTGGCCATTGATCTGGACCTATTACGTGCACCGGCTGTTATGTTAGTGATCAATCACTTATCACACCCCTTTCATGTTATCCGAAGGTAAGAGATGAATAGAGGGCTGGCCATTTTGCAAGGTGCTATGGGTACAAGGGCTTTGTGATTGGCTGTTCACTCCGGATGGCCGCCATTCCCACGGTAACAAGAACCAAGCATTCACCTTTGCTGGATGCTGAGCCAGTATTTTATCCAATTTTTGTAACATTATGTACAGAATGATGGAACAGCATACAATACAATTTGCCTTAATACAGAACTTATGAAACCAGGATTTGACATTGTCATTGGAAATATAATTATGCCCTATTTTGTCATTGTTTATCTTTAATTTCGGTGGCAAGCACATTAGAAACTGTTATTCTATGTTGTAACTACAGAGAAATACCTAAACATAATATGTGCGGGTAAATGCACATGCATTTTGAGATGACTGCCCCTCAACACTCCCAAATAGCAATGACTATGGTGTAACCACACTTCTTTGTTTACAAAACCACTGCCTATGTATGAAACTGAGAACAAGGCTGATAATTTGACCCCCCTGATCTCGCATCCCATTAAGTCAGCATCTCGACTGTAACTTTTAGTTAGTAGCTGTATCAAGCCAGGAGAGAGGTGTTTTTCTCCGTACAATATTTATGTCTGGTGTATGTCTGTCTTAATCTTACTGGATTTCGACATGGATTGTTTGATGGCTGTCGATTTTAATTATTGTTTAATCTTGATTGCACGGAAGATGGTGCAGTCTCTTTGACATCATTGAAAACTGTTGTCTGATTCTATATTTCATGACAGGCATTATTTTATGGATGTTGTCTCTTTGGAGTTTGATGGCAGATGCATGACTTGTCGAATGTTCAGAGATTGTATGTAATTGGTCATGTTGATGTGTGTACTTGTCATATTTGGATGGATTCGAAATTTGACTGAATTTGGGAATCGATTTTGAAACGTAATGGTCAATGATTATTGGAGGGAGGGGTATAATATATGAAACCAAAAGTATTTATTTTGTAACTATTGCTGGGCATCAAAAATGATATGATATATGCTGTTTTGTGGTGCATATTATTTATTGGGTCTCTCATTATCTACCAATCTAAGCCATGAAATATTCACAAGCCGGACCATGAATAAACAACGACTGTAAACAAACAGTGTAAGACCACGTGCCAAGCATTTTGAGATTGAATACTTTTGTGTGGAAACTTGGGTACACTTGATTGTGTTCAGTCCACCTTGTTCATTTTCATCCCGTGTACATTGCAAACAGTACAGATTTACTTTGATATCCAAATCAACTGTAATTTTGTGCGACTGTCCCACTTTGGTGTCAATGCATTGCGCCATTTCAAAATGGCGCTGACCAATACGTGCATGATTTGCCAAGGTATCCTGTCGCATTTGGATTTGTAACTAAAGATGATAACTGCTTCAGACACAACCGAGCAGTGAAATTAAAGTTAACTTAGTAAGTCGCGTTTTAGAAATACTTTAACGACCGTTTTCCGTGGTAACTCCGAGAACGGACACCTGGAACCTTGCAGAATATTACAATAACGATCACCAAACAACCGTAGCTGTCCACCGAGCAACTATGGGTATGAAGCTTTGCTGTTCCCCGGCCGAAGTTAACCCTCCAGACAAGTTGAAATAAAATACTGTGTCAGAGTTGAATTTACTGCAAAATAAAGGCACACGACGGCCACTTTCTCGATAAAATCTTCCATGGTCGATTGATTTGTATTAGGGAAGGGCTGTTTGAAACTTTTTTTTATGTGTCATAAAATTTATTTAGGGTCGGGCCTTTCCATTAGGGTCGGTCGGGTTACCAGAACCACACACATATTTTTTTCAGGCCTTAGGTAACTTGGACATTTGTTGAAACATGTTTAATATGAATGTTCTTTCCCGTTTAACATTACCTCCTTTGAAGTTAGTTAAATTTGTTACCTGGGCACAGCCGGAGGCACTTGTATACTGATAAAAAGGCACATAGGAACTTACATGCAAAGTGCATTTCACAACAGCACATAATAAAACATTTCACATGATCAAAATCACAGCAAGCAAAGTTATAAGCAAGTTCTTACATCTGATCATTACTTTGCATGTAATTGTGTTCAAACAGTTGCGCTGGAAAAAATAGTTGATGCTTGTAAAATTAAATGATGCGGAACTTTCGAACACTTTGGAACTGTGGCTCACAGGTGCTTCATTACTCATACATGGATGCATTTTCACATAACGTGGGGCACAATGGATCACATTTGCGAGCCAGAGCTACATTTTTGCAGCTTCGGCTTGCAACATTGACTCTGTGGTCTTATGATATTTTAAACCTATAATATCTGATTTGGTAGGCATTATTCTTGTGACTGATCCGTGGTGGAATAAGCGGGATTTTCGTGACATACGCGTGTCTCGTCGATGTTTTTCCTCTGGATCCCTGCCAATACTTCACTGCATGTATTTGGTGACAGGGATGGTCCAATGTTGCTGGTACCCAAGCATTTTCAAGTATTCGAAACCCTGCAAAGTCCGGTACCCTGATTGGAGGAACTATTACCCAAAAACTGCTCTGCTGGGAGAGCTCCATTACGGCGGGTTTAAAAAATCTAATGTAGTTCTAACAAGTTATGTGATGTGTATATGTTGAACTGTTTGTATAGAAAAAAACAGCTCAGAAACATTTGCATCATGACCCAAGTGGCGGCTGGGTGACCCTTTAAAAGCACATGCCCTGCAAAGTTTTATCCTGCTAATGAGCCTGTCAAGAAATTCCTGTGGAACATTCATGGCGCCTTATTGGTTGAATTAATCGCTGACATAGGTTAAAGTGGGAAGACAGACCTATAAATCTTCATAAACCAGTCCCGGCAAAACAGGTGTCCAGTGGCTTCCAACCACAGGGGCGCGCAGCGTGATTGAGGGCGACAGAGCACAGGGTTACCAGGGGCCGCCGTTGTACTTCGTCGCCCTCAATCACGCTGTAAGCCCCTGTGCTTCAAACATCACAGAGGTCCACCACTGCCCATGATCTTTGTGTACAGGTAGCAGGGTCTATACTCGGGACCGGGAAAACAGTTTGTATTTTTTCTGATATGACGCAAAACAAATCATTATTTCATCACCCTTGGAATACACAATGCGCTTGCTAGGACTCATATTAAGGCATGTTTAACGAAGGGAAATTGTAGTATTAATACCGTAGTATAATCAAAATTTACGGTTCAGACGTCATAGAGGCCTCCGGACATATCCGTGATGATTTGTTTTACATTTTTATTCTATTTTAACCAGCATAGCCAAATTCACTTTTTCGCAAATGATATGAATAATCGATAAAACATCATATTTCTTCAACGTGTTACAAAAGGATCAGCGCCTTTACTACCCTCTCTTTATTTAATCAGGGATCAATATCGTACGGTCACTGATTCGATCTGTTCTACTATTGGAATGCATGTTAGTGATAGCTATAATGGCTTCTGTGTCGCTGCGGTGTAAAGGAAGGGCATCGCTTCCTTTGATCTTCGTACAACTTGCACAGAGGCAAACAAGTTACTTATGTCATACGTTAGGCACTTCAAACGCACAAACTTTTTGCGAGATTATTAGGCGTGATTTTATTCCAACAAATGCATTGGAGTTTTTAATTCTATCAATGAAACTGAGGATTGTACGGGGAAACTGAGCAGTGGTAATAATGGGACTGGAAACAATGACAACCATAATGTCGTTTTGTCCACGAGATACAGCAAAACATTTTTAGGTAGCCACATCTCTGAAAGCCGATGGACTGAAAATTTTTGACCGAACCATTATACTACTGGAAACAACATGATCCAGATATGTTAAATATGATCATAATTTCAACTTTCTGAGCTAATTGTTAAAAAACATTGAACTTAAAGGCAAACATAATCAAATTTCGGATCCCTTCTTCATAATGGACACTTCTTGTTTCAGTTCAATCCTCAATCTTTTCCTGAAAAAATATGCACATTTGTGTGTCCAAAAAGTATCCAGTGGTATTTTACATTGTTTGGTTTTCCAGATATGTGATTTCAAACACGGAGGGAGTCCAAAATACGGACACATCAAGTTTGGCTTGTAATAACTGCAAGACAAATCTTGGTGAAAAAAATCCCTGGATACATTTTTTAGCAAGACTGTGTAAATTCCAAGAAAAGAAATGAAGATTGAATCAATTGTAAAGGAGAAATATCCATTTGAAGAAGGGGTCCAAAATTTGGCCTCCTCCACACACATATCTGAATGTTCATTTAACAGTTAGTGAAATATTTCTGAATGAAATTGACAGTTGAAATCTGTGAGTTGTGCCGTTTCCACTAGCATATAGTTTCAACATGTTTGCAGCAGTATTTTTCAATTTATAGGCCTTGAAAAGTGGTGGTGGTTACCTAAAAATTGCTTTAGTGTATCTCGTGTCTTTAAGCTTTCGGGCACTACTTTGATTCCCTCGTAATGAGCTATTTTAACATTGTACATATGAGTTCTATGCCGTATAATGTATGAACCTATTACAGCAGGGTCCCTTCCTTGGTGTATATAGTATATTATACATTCTCCTTTAAACTGTATATAGTTCTTGCAGCAACATCCTGAAGTTTTGTTTTTGTGTTCGCGACTGTGTTTCATATACATATATGCTCTCTGTGCATGATGAACGTCAATGAAATGATGCTACTACAGTGAAACTTCATCATGATACTTCTGCAAACCGGTCTGTAGGGACCGAGGCCGACTGGCAATTTTCAATGTTGTATCCTTTATTTTCCCCTATTTAATGGTAATTTTCAGAAGATGCCTTTCTTGAAAATATTATCCTGATCAAACGGTCCCTGTCTCGGTGCACTTTGATCCTTAACAATATATATATATATATATATATATATATATATATATATATATATATATATATATATATATATATATGTATGTATGTATGTATGTATATACAGAAGAGAATCTTCAATTAAGACCACCAATTGACAGACTCATTTGAGTTTATCTTAAATCGTACCCCCAATAAGACCACACCCCTATCAGACCCTTAGGTATATACATATATATATATATATATATATATTATATATATATATATATATATATATATATATATATATATATATATATATATATATACATACATACATATATTATGACCATTTTGAAGGTTCATCAATATTTTGTATCCATGCATTCACCCATTATTTCCATAGTATTTTTGTTGCAGAAATAAAAAAAAACCACTAGTCTCTGTTTGTGGAGAAAGTGGTCTAAACGTTTCCTGTTGAAATCTCTACAGGTTGTGCTGTCAGTATTTGTTATGGTAGGTATTCAGAAACCTGAAACTTCCCACTATGCTGGTACTTCAGCTGGAATCCGCTACATGTCAATGGCAGATAAAAAAAAAAAAGGACACCACAGTATTTCATTGTATACAAATATGATTGTGATCTACATTACACCGTGAGGTGGAAGTGAACTGGCTGACTCGAATCACAAAGGGGTAACTGGCTGGCACGCCTTTGCATCACCGCATGAATGGCTGGTTGGAGAGTGGAAAGATGAAAGACACTGCCTGGCTTGAAATTAAACATTCATCAGGCAGCTGGCTGGTTACTTTGGAATGATTAGCTGGCTGAGATGAATAACAGCGTATTCGGTGGCAGCCAAGGTGGCGTCCTCCTGTAAATGTGAACCGTTTCTAAGTTTCAAATTAAAAAAAAAAATCTTGTCAAAACGTATTCTGTTATCCGTTTGCCGGAGTCAACTTTGAAAACTGCTGTTCACTACAAATTGTGGCAAGTCGTTTGGAACGCTTTCGGACTGGCGACATGCAGGAGTCACTTTTTCTGATGACCAGACATCCGAGTATTCCGCTTTCGGTGGATTCCTGTTCCTTGGACAAGTCATGATCACGTTAACCATTTTGATCCGGAACTTGATGCGCTTTGTTTTGATGAGAGGGCAGAGGAGGAATGAACTTTCAATTCCAATGCACAATGATACTGACATCAGAAACTCCATCAGAACACATGGGATTTGCCTCAAGACAAACTGAGCGACTATCCTGGACGGTTCAGAGGCCATGGAGGTATATTCGCCTGACACCTCCATGAGCAAGTATAGCCGTCGAGCACGGCCTGCATTCCGTGAGCGCCGAATGTGCTTGTCAAGAGAACTTCCTCAAAATATTGCTTCACTGGAGAGATAGCCAAGCAATAAGGATTTTGCGACAAATTTAAGGAGCTTTGCTTGAAAATGGCATCAATTTCACAGCACGGTTATAGTGATGATAAAGAAATATCAGGTCTTAACGCCATACCTATCTCAATTTATCACTCTAACATGCAATACGAGCTGAGCGTTCATCCAGTTTGCAGCAGACCTCCGACACGAAGTTGCCGGTGACGCTACTGTATGAGTTGTATCATGTCAAAAGCTAATAGCTGGTGTTTGCTGTAATTTGCTTAAGGCAGTCTAGATATATCTATCACGGGATGAGCCGCTGGAGTAAGCAGTTTACCCGGCGGATACCCCGAGACAAAAACCAGACGGGGAAGCTAATTAAGTGACCGCTGGTGACAGAGTGTTGTCCTGACCTGAAGGACTAACCCATACCGGTTACACTGACGACATGTTGAACAGTTCTTTTTCATATTTTTCTATTTAATTTTTTTTTCTTAATTTTTCGAGGGGGGTGGGAGTGGGTTTCAGGATAGGTGCGACTTTAACATCTGCCATGCCCGTAGAACGCTCCTCAAAATGTGATCTCTGTGCGGACACACAGACCATTTGTCATATATATATATATATATGTGGTGTGTGTGTGTGTGTGTGTGTATGTGTGTATATATATATATAATATATATATATATATATATATATATATATATATATATATATATATATATATATTCACAATTCCATTTAATTGAAGTACAAGTAATCATAATTTTTCACTTAAACACCTGACAACAGGATGTCATTTGTCCTAAATTGAACTTGCGTACTTAGCGCTGTAAAAGTACAAAACGTTTCATTATTGATTCTACACTTTCAGAAAACACGATACAATAAGATCTGAGATTAATCAGTGGGATTATTGCCTCAAAGTCCATTCTACAAGTGCAGTAGGTAAAAAAAAGAACATAGTCAGCTTTGAAGGCAAACAGGACGAGTGAAGTTCGAAAGTCGCATCTCCCTCCCTATATGGGGATACACTTGTACTGGGTAATAGGATCATGGAATTTTTGTGCTCAGCCACGGTTTTCTCGGGTTGTTGGGATTTTTGTGGCTGGTGGTGTTTTTAAAGCAAGCCATCGTCTTCGATCTCAGGCATGCACTACCAGTCAACCAGGAACTGGATACGTGAAGAGACGGGATAATAACAGGAACAAGCCGAGAGAGAGAGAGAGAGAGAGAGAGAGAGAGAGAGAGAGAGAGAGAGAGAGAGAGAGAGAGAGAGAGAGAGAGAGAGAGAGAGAGAGAGAGAGAGAGAGAGAGAGAGAGAGAGAGAGAGAGAGAGAGAGAGAGAGAGAGAGAGGCTGCATGCACTGTCCTTCTGAGGAAAAATCTTTTGGCTCTTGTCAAAAATCACATTGATTCCACAAGCGTTCTGGCAATGTTATATGCAGAGGAAGAGAAGGTGTTTATTTAACTCTTTCAGTACCCAACTGCAACTAAAGTCGAACTGCTTGCAACCGTGACGAACTGCTCTGAAATATGATAAGGGTGCTAGATTCAGACAATAAAAAGACTGTTCATTCGGGTACCAGCATGCCTGTAGTTACATAGAATATAATAATCCAGGTCAACGCTTTTCTCGGTGCGCATTGTGCTCTAAGCGCGCGGAGGAAAGCTGCTGACTCAGTCCAAAATGTGGCACTGAATAAGTTAAACCAAAGTTGTTGTTGTTGTTGTTGTTGTTGTTGTTGTTGTTGTTGTTGTTGTTTGTGTGTTTTGGGTTTTTGTTTGTTTGTTTGTTTGTTTTTTTTCTTGTTTTTTCTTTTTGCTTTTGGTGTTATTGTGTGGGTTTTTTAGTAATAGTGGTGGTCATCCGTCCGTACTTCCGTTGTCATCAATTTCCCATGCATTTCTCAAAATTACGGGCTGGATCCTCTCGAACGTGATGGGATGTACCTCGGTTATCTTTTTACCAAGTGAGTTTGAATGATCACGCTCCATAGATTGTTGAGGTCTATTATTATTATTATTATTATTATTATTATTATTATTATTATTATTATTATTATTATTATTATTATTATTATTATTATTATTATTATTATTATTATTATTATTATTATTTTTATTTATTTATTTATTCATTCATTCATTGAGGATTTTTGGTGCTCATTTTTGGGCAAACCTTAAAAATTCTCCACAATAGCTTGATCGACGACTCGAAATTTTACAGTGATAGTTCTTGGAAACGCTATACCTTTTGTTCAACAGGTGGCGCTACATTTTTTGCTTTTCTCTTGTGTGTGAATTTTCATGTGTTTGTGTGTGTGGTTTTTTTTAATCATATTTTACTGCTCCACCAAATTTATTCACTAGGTTAGAGTTCATTCATTGGCCGATTTTCAAATTACGCATTGATCAGAATGAGTATGCTGGCTTGGTTTTATGGGGATACCAGTGTACATGCATGTGTATATAATGTTGGCAAAAGAGTTGACCAGATCCAATTCAAACTTAGTAGGGATGTACCTTGGGTTGGTCAATTTCAAGTGCATCCAAATGGTAATGCTTCGTGTCGCAATTATTTTCATTTGCGACAAGTTTATAATTGGTGATTTTTGTTTTTGTTTGTTTGGTTTTTTTTTTTTTTTTTTGTTTTTGTTTTTGTTTTTTTTTTTTTTTTTTTGTTTTTTGTTTTTTTTTTTTGATTTTGTTTTTTTGTTTTTTTTTTGTTTGTTTGTTTGTTTGTTTGTTTGTTTGTTTTTTTTTTGTTTTTTTTTGTTTTTTTTTTCTTTTTGTTTTTTTTGTTTGTTTTTTTGTGTGTTTTTTTGTTTTTGTTTTGTTTTTGGGGGGTTTTTTGGTTTTTGTTTTTTTGTTCCTTCTTTTTTCGACTTGACTTAGAAACTTCGCCAAATTTTCGGGTCTGTTCCATTATTAGGGCCATCATTGTCACTGACCAATGTAGAACGACTATCTCCTGCCTGGACGTCCTTATGCTACTCAGCCTTTACAGCTGCTCGGGGCGAATTTCGTGTGAGTTACAAGATCCATGTTCTGGGGCACATATCAGCCTACAATACGTACTTCAAGGCAGCGTATTTACATTATCATGTCATGTTGGCACCAAAAAAGTCCCATTATGCAATGTATAGTGCATTTATGCAATAACTAAACCTTCACTGAACACCAATCTCGCATATATAATTTACACTCTACGTCCTCAAAGTATCCTGTCGGTAGTATGTCGTATATGGGTGTAGCGGCCATATTGATAAGAAAGAATTTCGCACCCATTGGTTCATGAACAGGAACATTGGCTTCATTTTTTTGCGATCTATAAAACATGATACTATAAAAATATATTTTGAAAACATTCCAAAACACCAGAAGTGGTATGGTATATGCTTTCATACCGTAAATTCACTGGACCTATTATTATTTCCCACTCTTGGCCAGGAACATTATTCAGGAATTTGGTTCGGTCCACGCTTTTATTGAGGTGCTAGGGAGAGATGAGACCTTGCTGAATATTTTATGGTCCCCTTGTTTATGCTGTATTACACGCGAACTGAGAATAAAGAAACACGAAGAAAAATCTGTAATAATATAATTTTTATCTCACGCTGACAAATTTTCTGTGAAGCAAGGGTAACAACCAGCAAAGTGGTTGTCTTCATACTCTGATAGATAGGAGGCTATAGATACTGTCCATCAAGGACCATTCCTGCTGGTTGCCCCTAACTTGTGAAGCGCTACCGTTTGCCGACGCATTGGGAGCGATGGCAGTTGTTCAGCTGTACAAAGGGAACTCGCGGCAAGCATCTGTTTCTGGGTCTGGTTTTTGGCTGTTCACCTGTCCGACGGATAGGCTAGAAAAGCGTACACATAGCATTTTTGGGGAGTTCATATTCGGGTTTTCGACAAAGAGGCCTTTTTGGTAACGTTTTAAAGTTTCTCTGCGTCATATCTTGACGAAAATGCGGTGGGAATAAGGATGAAGAATTTATTGAACTCGACGCGCAGCATCGGGGCGCTGCGGGTTTGGCCTCATGAGGGAACTGACAAGATTGATAAGTTTGGCACTTTATGGATCCCGGGCTGCACGCACAGCAATGGCGTTTTATCAGTATATCACTCGTTTCTACAATCAAGGAGGCTATACTGTACCTTTCTTGCTACAATGGAGGCTACACTATAGCTTCCTTGAAACAAAATAGTGGATGAAAGGGTAAAAGTGTGAACTGCTTCTTAATCTTATGAACAATCTCGGAAACTGCTCGGCCGACTATTTTGAACTTCATAGGAACAGTGTGGGTACGCCTAAATCTGATTTTGTTAAACAGGTGGCACTCTGATATGTGTTTTCTTTTGTTATGAATTCCTGTGTATTTTTGTAGTTTTCGACTTTTCTCCCAAAGCAAAAATTTATTATCTTTAACGTTGGCGGGGATACAGCTTGATTCATTGTCCATCAGTATGTACATTTAGTGGCATCGCTATCGCTTCCTGATTTACAACAAATTTGAGATACTGTATAATAAGCGATTAAAATACATGTTTGCATGATACACAATGGAGTGATAATGTACTTTTTAACTACCCCCCCCCAAAAAAAATCGTACATCAGTCCCACTTTGTCAAACTTGCTGAGGATGTACCTCGAGAGGATTTTAGTAAACTTAGCGCACTAACTTAAGTATCTTATAATTATCTGGGTTATTCATTTTTATATACGTTCAGCTCAAATTTAAGATGTTGTCAACTCTGCCCATGTTGTTTTGAATGTGTCTATGTCAGGTGAGTATTACATCCGTCTTGTTTCAAAGTTTTTTAAATTTAAAGAATCCAAACAGCATATAGCAACATTTTTTTGGTTCAAAATAAATCCTCTCCTCTCTCTCAAATTGTGCATCATGGTTTCCCTGGCAAGTTCTATTCATGCCGGCATGTGACGTAAAGAGTGCATTTTGGTATTATCTAAACAAACGATGCATGGGAATGACGCTATTCGTTGGTTTCTAGAGTTTTGCAAAGGAAAGCAATTGAAGATAGAATAAAACTTATTCACAATGCGCATTGGTTTTTATTAAATGAAGGACCTTCATTTTCATTCAAACTAGAAAACTACAGCAACGGTACTGGTAATACGTAACACAAATAGATCACCCAAGTTAAGGTGGCGATCTACTGAAGATTAGTGTACTCGTTCTTCAGTAGTCCGCCATTTAAAAGAAATTAAGGCGGTGTACTGTCTATGAATTTTGTGAAGTGACCACTTTAATGGTTCCAGAATTGTTTTTAGCATTGAAGAAATAGAAATCTATATCTCTCCTACGTAATTACTGAGAGCTTCATAAACACCTACGATACCACTAAAAACCCCATCTGCACAGGAACGCGATGAAAGAACTGCCGACCATTAAAGGCTTCATTTATGTGTAACATATGTTCGCCTAATATTTGGTCCATTTTGGAATTACTCCGTCTGCAATTTTAGCACAAATATCACTCTAACATGATAGCAATCTGGAATGATGGTAAAGTTGTCTCCAGCTTTTGTTGGTTCAATTCCAATCTGTTGACAGTATTCCATGCAGAAGAAGACCATATTAAAGGAATAGCCTCAGATATCACTATGAGCAATTCTTTTGTAGGTTAAGGATTTTGTACTCCGTTATGGACTCGGTTTGATTGCAGCGACGTTTATGATTTGCATCAGGAGTAAACCATAATTTCGAAAGCCTCTTAGAGCCAGAAGATAACCGTATGGGCTTGTGTATAAGAATGATTGATGCTACCATACATCCCCATAACTTACAGGCCTTCTTGATTTATATGACTTTAACATGAGTGATGACGTTTTGATCTGGTATTTCGCTCTGGGAACCGACGCTAAAACTTCGCACCATTTATAATGAAAAAGATGGTCCGAGAGATTCTGGGTTCCTATTGCATAAAGTAGCCATATTGATTTAAAGATGGCTCACTTTTTCTTAATTACCGACTGCCCCATAAAAACCATGACAATAAGTCTTCATACGGTTTTACCTCCCGTATGGAATGAGGAATATCTTAACGGTCAGGTCTTATTTTAACTTTGCTTGCTGCGTGAGTGACCGTCTTACGATGTGATGCGTGGTTGGCGTAAAAGCAGATTTTCTAAACATCTAAGAGCATGCCTCATAAAGAAGGATTGACTTTTGGATGTGTATTTAGTACCATCTATACGCCTTCTGGTTCGCCAACTTCAACTCCGTTGAGATGTAATTTCATTGCGTATTTACATAGCAGCCCCAAGGAAAAATACACTGACGCAAAAACGACATTGTTTGGTAACATTCCTCACGCCTGAATGTTGCTTCCCATAAATCGCCCATACGTTGGTTACGCTAGGTTTATTGTGTTGCGTCCTTTAATATGTTCTTGAACTGAAGCAAATCTTCTGAATCTACTTTAATTGTCTTTCACTTATAAAATTAAAAAGCCAACCCCATCACCAATTGATCATCTTCTTTCATATAAATATATCCGAGCCGTCAAACAATCCTCTCTTGAAAGGGCATACCCCTACTAAACCTGTTTTAGGCTCAAAATTGATTTTTTTAGCAATTAACACTTGGATTAACAAGACCGGCGTGGCAGAACTGAATCTTTTCAGCAGGTATTCAATGGTAAACTGTCATGTTCAACTCAAGCTATACATCATACCGATTCTGAACGTCGCGGCCTGTGAATTAACGAACCAGAGGCCGAAGTTCAAGATTCGGATTCGGCCATAAAGAATCTGTCAAGTTCTAGTGTATACCATTTGCCTGGAACCAAAAAAAAGTCTTTGCAGTATAAAGTGAAAAATAACAGACCTCGGATGCAGCAATTCAATTCGATACATGGACACATGAATGGAGGTGACTGAAGAACATAACACAAGCGAAATCGCTCGACTCAGAGGGACTTTCAAATTAGAAGGATGAGGCTTCCTGAGACATTCTAAGGACAGACGGTCCCTCTGAAAACCTTAAGTGTCCTTAAACTTGTCGCAAATATTGCATTATTTTTAAAAACCTCAACTATTCATGGAACCCTGACGTAAGGTCCTTCAAATAATCATGCCCAATGGATCTGCAGAGAACAAGTATCAAATATCTTTTAGGGTTCTGTGGGAAACCCTCTCGGATTCTTCATCCAAATACACTCTGGGAATGTGTTAAGCGCCCATTGGACGCCTTGGAACGTAAAGGCCTAAGGCTTTGACACGGTTTTGCTAGTGAAACTACACGGTGCACTGGCTTTAGTTCAGCTAACGACAAGCGAGCTGAATTTTTGCGACAGCTTTTTGTCCGTCGTCCCATCGACCGTCTGGTCACAATTCACACTTTTGACTTTTTCTCAATGGGCACTGACAGGATGTTCAACCAATTTGGTGCACAGTCTTTTGGGTGAATCTTTACCAAAGTTGCTCATTAGCTGGAAGGCGTTGCAATAATTTTGGACTTTTCATGATTTTGTCATCAGTTTTTTTTTGGGGGGGGGAACATTTTCAAAAAAGATTTAAAAATTCTCCCAAACCGCTCATCTAATTGCTTCGAAATCACACAGGAACACTTCCAGAGACCCATAATTTGTAATTTGTTCACCAGGTGGTATAAATCAATTTTGAGCAAAGGAAACAGAGGTAGGCGTACTGCAAATGCAGCTTCTTATAGGTGGATTTAATGCGTGCAAGAAATATTAGATAGGACCTGTTTGGCCAACTAAATTCCTACAAGCACGAACCAATACCTTGCGTTCATAAAATGATTGATAGTGTATATAAAATCATTTATTTTTGCGCGAGAGAAATGATTTATTGCACACATGATATTTATTGTTTTGATGAAATTATTTATTGCATGCACGAAATAATAAGTTATGACCCGTTTGGTCAACCAATCATCCTGCCAGACACGACCTTGGTGGCATCATGTAAACATTTCTTGAAGCCACCCTGGCAAGCCCGACTTAAGATAATATATGTGCAGTTTGTGGAATAACACGTTGCATTGGCTATAAAAATTGTATCAGACGAAATTAGAAATATAGTTTTCCTCTCAGAACTGGTTCTAACATTTACCCCCGGCAGGGCAATCTTAAACGTTGCCATTAAAGGCACATATATCTCGTTTACATATTCCATTCAACATAAATGACGATTTTGGAACAATTGTTATGGTTCATGTCTGCAAAGTGGACAACAGAGCAGTATGATAGTGGTATGAAATCATTGTAAGAATGTGAAGCTTCATTTTACAATGTCGAAAATGTTTGATCCTGTGAGCTGATAAAACATCAGAAAAATGATTTCTACAAAGATCTCTGCGAGAGCACGTAATTGAAATGAATTCGAGTCAAGATCCATTTAAAGGGAGAAGTGGGTCAGACGGAATTTTTGCATAACAAGTCATTGAATAATTTTGTGAAAGGGCTCAGATCTGCTTTATGTCTGCATGTTACTGAGTATTCCCATAGTAGTGTTCTCAGTATCGATATACATTGCTGTCTTTTGAGCTTAGTGAGGAAAAATCTAGCAAAATTACGCCGTACTGTTCAAGATTCTTAATTATTCTTAAATTAAAGGCAAATATTCGTTATATTTCTTTTTTTCCCAAAATTTTAGAAGAAGAAAATTGTGTCTAATCTGCTACCAGTTTATCTTGATCAACGGCAAATATTGCATAAATATCAGTCTACTTTTAGGGACAGATATAGTACAGAAATTGCTGTAATTTTTTTTCTTTTTCTTTCTTTCTTTTTTTTTTTTTTTTCTTTTTTTTTTTTTTTTTTTTTTTTTTGCTAAAAGCCGAACAGAGCCTTGAAAGACTGCAAAATATAGGTAGCATATTTTAGGACTTGTCCAAAGCGTTTGACACTGTCTGTCATAAAATAATTTTATGTAAAATGTCATATTATGGAGTTCGTGGTATTATATTGGATTGGTTTGGAAGTTATCTTTCTGATAGGAAGCAATTCTTATGTTTTAATCACCGCACCAGTCTGATTTATTGCCAATGGTCTCTGGCGTTCCTCACGGATGCATTTTATGACCCATAATGTTCTTGGTGTGTGTAAATGATCATACGAATGTATCACATGAAATGCCGTGTCTCTTATTTGGTTATGGCACGAGGCTAGTGTTTTCTCATAATATTTTAAACGAATTGAATTTATCTGTTCAGGCTGTGTTAAAAGATGTAGTGGATGCGTTCAAAAGCAACAAATTGTCAGTTAATGCTGATAAGTCAACTTGTATAATGTATTTCTCTGTAAGGAAGAAAGTGAATTTCAATAGTAATTGTGTTATATTAATGGATAATTGCAACTCAAATTTTTTTTAGGTTTTCAGGAATATGGATAGATAAAAAATTAAATTGGAAACGTCATATTACATATATTTGTAATAAGATGAGTGAGCGAAGAGGTATATTTAAAAAACTGTGTTAATTTCTTGGCAAAAATATTATGCATAAATTGCATTATTATTTAGTTTATCCTTAACTAATATATTACAATGTTACTTGGACATCAACAGGTGCCATAATTTACATACAAATAAAAAAAATAGAGAAGAAAACTGTGCGTACAATAACATTCTTTGCTATAAAGTCCATACGGATGTTATGTTTAATAAGTTACAAATTGTGTAATTTATGGATTTTAATTTTTTTATAACTGGATTGTATATGCATAAGTTTTTCCAAGCAATAATGCCAAATTGTATCATACATGTTTTTAACTCGAATAAGTTGATCCATAATCATAACACTGGACAAAGCCATGATATGCATATTTTTGAAATGTCATACAAATCTTATTTTCAATTATATTACATCGTTCTAAGGGATGGAATAATATTCCATTCAGTATTAATACTTTACCACCAATCGTCCTATTCAAGAAGAACTTAAGAAAATTATCATCTGATTGTTTTGTTCCCTTTCTCTTCTCTTTATATACCTGATTTTAATTAAGATAACGACTTGTTTCACAACATAAGGTTAACCTTCAAAAATGCACTTAAGGTACTTATACTGCAGCTGAGGACCTATAAACCCTTTAGGGTTTTTTCCTGTGTATTGGAATTCAGTAGACGTATCCAGCCTTTAATACGTTTCATTTGTAATTAATGTTTCTTATTTTAGTAATCACTTATGTGTAGATAGTCTAATTTATGTAAGACTACCAAAGAAATAAAAGTCATCATATGTAAAAAAAAAAAATAACCTTATTGCTAGATGGGCTATCATCACGCATAGATGTTAGTACGCAGAACGAGTGGCCAATGCACATTTTCCCAGTATCTCTAGAAAGTATGATAGAACAAAATCAGATCGATAAAGTGATCAACCTGTCCTTGCACTAACAAACCCTACAACTGGTCACAATAAGACATGTTTGTTGTGCAGTCAACATCAACTTGCACCTATCAACCTGTAAGCTATAACTCTTTGGCAGCGTTGGTGACATAATTCATCGTGTATAGTCAGTGGTTTGGCCACAGTAATATTTCTTTGTTAGTCCAGCAACAAGAGACTTTCTATTGTATTTTTGATTAACTTTGCGAGCTGTTAACCCAGAAAGAATTCAATGGGCCCAAACCATTGCTGAGATCGTCAGTCGCTCAACTTTGTTCCGCATTCTCTTCATAACAAGTGACTTTCAACCAACCCGTTAGGTCCGATAGGATTTTATCTTGCTAATAACCCCCCCCCCCAAAAAAAGGGGGGGGGGAGGGCCCGGGTTTCGAACCAGCAACCCTCTGCATGTGTCTATACGAATATTTATCAAGCCATCTGTAACCGTTTTACGGCAACACAATAGACACAGATCTGAACATCTTGTGTGCAGGCTGCTGGTAACTGCATGAAACGGGTATTACAGATTAAAATCATTCGAATGGGACTTTTGTTGAATGGTTAATTATAATTTCTTTATACATGAAGATTGAATGAAAGACACCAATCGGCTCTTTTCTGGTTTATAACATTAATTTTTTATGAGCAAATGACAAATTCGCTGAGCTAAAAATTACAACAATCCTCTCTTTCTTTTTCTGTCTGTTTGTCTATCTATCTATCTATCTATCTATCTATCTATCTATCTATCTATCTATCTATCTAGCTAGCTAGCTAGCTAGCTAGCTAGCTAGCTAGCTCGGAAATGGAGATGGATTTGTCTCGCGACAGTGTCATTTCTATATGATCACATAAGGCGCTAGCGTATGTTCTTTCAAGCCCAGCGGCAAACTGTCACATTCAAACCCCAAAAATTGCTACTGGTGCTCCCGCCTCTTATAATATACTCCCTGAGCTGACTCATACCCACCTGTAAAAGCTGCGCGTTTGATTCTATTTTTAGCAGGAAACAGGAAGCCGGTCAGCAGAGCAGCTGTTCGAAGGGATTATACATCGTTGCTGGAACGTTGGAGATTTGGATCCATTGGAAACGCTACCACCACAGTCTGTAGTTTTGAATGTTGTTTGCTTCATCTTGTTACTTAGATTTTGCGGTTCAAAAGGTCCTATAAAGTACAAATCTTCAAGAATAGTCATATACAGCAATTTGTTTCTCATCAAGATATTTTCTTCAGGCGTTTTAGGCGACGAAAAGCTGGGGTAATATTGTGGACTGACCTGAAGTGCACATGGGCATCTGGTTAAAGGGTTAAGGTCCATGTGACAAGAAGCCCATGGGTCGAAAATACTCTGCTGACATATAATCTAATGACCATCACCAAAAGTCTTTACCTGAAATGCATTCCTTCCATGACCCCGAGAAATTGGTCTAGATCACAGAACTTCAAGTTAATTTCTCCCAATTCAGGAAATTCCTAATTCATCGGTAGGAATTCAAGAGATTGCACCCCTATATGGGCGATGGGGTAAGGGCTCAGGATGGAAGGGGGGCATGGCCCCTTCGCGATGCGAGACATTTTAGTTAATATACAGTTAAAATGGTGCATTCTAGTGGTGAAAAATTCCAAAAATCAGCTGTAAGAAAGGGATAAGGAAAACGCATTTAAAATGATGTTAACCACAGTCAGTTAGCGGTAGGCCTAAATACACAAAAATACTGTGACAATGCAAACAATTTATGTAAAATGTCAACTTTTTACAGAAAAAATGACAATTCGGGGGATTTTTTCAAGGTTCGGGAGAGAGGGGGACTTTAAAGAAATGAGTTAAATTTCGGGAGATCTCCCGAAAATGCGGGAGTTTGGAACCTCTGAGGCAACATCAAACGTCCACATGAATACACACTTGTGGTACATTTGGTATTGTATCCCTTATTATTTATCAACATATTGAATTTAGAGTCCTTTTCTTAAGTGATTAATGAACTTGAAAAATAGGTCAAGGTCACACAACACATTGCAAAAAATGACCCGTGGGCCTAATGAATATTTGGTGTAGGTGTTGCAGTTCCATCTCAATTTATTATGTCATGGGCATCACGATAAAATAATTTCCAGATATGGGATCCTTCTCTGACCTTGAGAAAGTAGGTCAAGGTAACCCATATTGTGCAATATCGAACTAGTGGTATATTTGGTATCGTTAGCCTTCTAATTTATCAACATGTGTAATTTAGTGTCCTTTGCTACGTCTTTAATGACCTTAAAAAATAGATTAAGGTCACCCAAAAATTCACAAAATTTTATTATTGGTCTAATGCATATTTGGTGTAAATTTAGAAATTTTATCCCTATTTATAATCAAAAGAATGAACTAATGTACTTTTAATAGCGATGATGCTACTTCCATTTTATACCACCAGTGGGACTACCAGGACGCATCATAGACTTTTGTCTGTATAATATTCCTGTAATGGCACATTGCTACATGTGCAAGTTCAGACATAATGACCATATCCAAAAAGACAAACAAACAAACATTTTAAAAAATCATGAAATGTATTCCTCCATGATTGTGAGAAATTAGGTCAAGGTCATTCGTTTTATACAAGATAAACTACAAATGATACACATGTGTGGTACATTAATATTATCAGACTTATTGTGTGTCAATATTCTGATTTGGTTTTGAACACATTTTGGTCCATATCTTTCCTCACACTGCAGGTGGGGCCACCAACTTTCAACGCGTTTTGGTCGCCTGATTGACATTTCTGCCAAGTTTCGTGATGATGGATCATTAAAGGCAAAGTAGATCAGCAAAAAAGATTGATAAAAGTGGACCACTTTTCAAGAAAGGGGTGTTACGACACCATTTTTAAAACCTGTGACATCACTCCTTAAAGCCTGTGATGTCATAGCCATATCCTGTTTATCATATTCCCAAGTCAGTGAGCCCCTTTGAAGTCCTTTTTCTTGCCTTTCTTGTTTGTGTTGTTCATAGGCCTAAGACAATTACGTAAGTGGGCAACCCCAGTAGCACAATGGTAGGCTACATATCAATCAAGGAAATAATAACAGTGGCTTTCCATTTAATTATAGACATGTAAAGCCGGTTCACCACCAGATGACAGTAAGTAATCAGTAATGCGTTTAAAAACTCTTCGAAAAACAGAATTCCCATGTGTCACATTTTGCCCCCAAATACATATATTACGTTACACTATAGGTGGCGCAACCAATATCGTACTTGACCCAGATTTTCATACGCTTGATGAGTGCTGAAAATTATACAGGGCTAATTTAATAACTGGGGGCCGTATCACATCCACAACAAACTTTTAGGGACGACCAGACAGGCATGGATTATAACATAAGCTCTGCGACCTATGCTCAGCAGAGCTAAAGAAAAGTGCTGCGCAAAGTGATCCGCCATATGCATAAATTGGGATATTTCTGAAACTGTACAACTCTTACACGGGTTGCTCTTAATTTTTCACGTAACTTCCATCCGACGGCTACTGTCAACTTAAGACATAATAAAATACGTACTATGATACACGTGATTGCTGTATCTGTTATTACGTCTCAGTGTGAACCCAAAAATTTTGTTTTTTCAAGAATTTCTTTTCATCCTTTCTTTCTTTCTTTCTTTCTTTCTTTCTTTCTCTTTCTTTCTTTCCATGACACCCAAATTTGTCCGGAGTTTTTTTTAGACACTATTATCCTGAAAACCACCAAAGTTGCCCTGATGACTGACCTTCCAGTGAAATTGTGTATATTGTTTGGCATAGTCATGTTGTTTAAAACTATGCAAATTAGGGCAATTAAAATTTTAAAAGCTCCACATCTTCCAAACTATTGCGGATAGACACAGAATTTCAATGTGCGTGAGTAGGTTTGTGGCACCTGCCATTTTTTGGCAAGATGTCAGAATCTTCTCTATAACCTTTCATCCAGTAGTTTCGAAATTGCATGGCAATACTTCTAGGCACCCCTAGACCTCAGTTTGTTCAACAGATGACGCTGTGATTTTTTCAATTTTTTTTAATGACTTTTTTTATTTTAAAGCTATTTTCGACTTCTCTGAAATCATTTCTTACATTATGCTGAAACTTGATAGAAATGTAGCTTATGGAAGGGTCAAACAAGCTAGTTTGGTGGTGATACTCAGGATACCTGATTTTTAACATTTTTTTTCAGTTCGGGTACTTATCGAATGATACATACATTCCTATTGTTCACTGTGTAATTAAGGCAATTTGGACTGCAATGGTACGTCACAGTTTCCACTTTTTCTCCAAAACTGTCAGCCAGATCTTCCTGAAACTTTGGTAATCATGTGTGTACAAACCTGCGCACTAGGCAGCGCTGCTGGTAATATCCTTCTTTTTAAACACTTTTAAATGATGAAATGATCCATAAGTGCCTGCGTGAATGTACACATGTACGGTTTTCTTTAAAGTTGTTGACTGGTCCTCCTAATATTTGGTGAGGATGCTCCTTGGGCGCATCCCTTCCACATTTTTAATAAGTTACGATTCAGTAACGGTTTGGGTTGTTATGATTTTCCTTTTTGATACTGGCGAACAGTTTGAAAAAGGTGTTTTCCCTGAAAAGCTGGGTCACTTATTCCTAAAAAGACATAGGAACACATCTCGGAACTCCAACTTGCTTGACTTGCACTTCATTCCAAAGGTCACGTGTCAAGTTTACCAAGAATAGGTTTTTTATCTTTAGCTTAAGTATTTGAGCTAGGACCTTAAATCAGGACACAGTGATGGTCCTCGATTAGATTTAGGGTGGGGTGCATTTAGGTGACATTGTCAAAACCCTCAAAGCCACAGGGTAACCTTTGAAATTTCCTTTTGCGGTTGACAACTCCAAAACTATCTGGACTTGGGTGTTACCACTGCTCTTAGCCTCCTTTATGGGCCAAGTTGAGAGAGGACCTCAGTGACCTTGATATAATTTCCCAAGTTACAGGAATGCTTTTGTAAATAAAATGTTCAATAGATATCTCAAAACTATCCCAGTTAGGGTCTGAAATTGGGCATGATGATGGTCATGTGTAACACACCGGTTGTAGCTAGCTGATGTTGCTACAATTCTTCAGGCCACGAGATAACGTTTCTTAATTTCACTTAAGGATGATAACTCAAGAATATTTGGGCTTGGACTTAGCTATTTCGTATTGTGATTGTCCTGTGGAATATTTAGATGGAACCTGTACAATAATTCCAAAGGTTATAGGGGAACTTGAGTGCGTACATGGTAGGTTAACTGATCACGGGACTGTCACGGTCCTCTTGCTCAAGGTTGATTTGACGAATTTGTTTCTAACAGAAGCCAGCACAAATCCAGGGAAAAATAAACGTTGCCTGGTCAGAAAAATGAGAATGCCACGCAAGAAATTTAATACATTAAAGTCTCAAGTTTCATCTATTATGCTTCGTGCCTTTCGACAAGTTACACAAGCTCTATATACGCCTATCTTTAGTTTCACACGTTTGTGATCATTCATATCCATGTTCGCCGAGCAAATCATTCCAGATGGCCAAACATGCTTGTCATCAACATGCAGCAGTTGATTTTGTTTCCTTGTCATTATAATTGTCCATCCCAGAGGTAGAGTCGGATAAATGCATCGATTAAAGTAACAGAATTGAAAAACGCATTATCACGCAGGGCACAGACAGCTTTACGTTGCTTGGGTGCTCCTATCAGGTCACACTTTTCACAATCAGGTGAAGGTGAGTAGGAGACAAAAATTACAAACGAAAAACCGAGACGGCCAGGTACATACTAAATTAAACGACTGACAGTCGAATCACAATTTTTCCTCCATACAGGGCTGATGTTCACAGTTTTCTTAGTTTCACGGACGTCTTCTATCAGATACATCTAACTCCAGTGGAACCAGGTTCCACAGGAAAAAAAAAAAGAGACAAAATTAAAAATAAACAAGTAAATTTAGCAAGGTTGTGTTCAGGATTATGAAAACCCATATCCATGTGCATAGGCCTACCATATAAAAAAGTGTTAATTCTCCAATGTGATAGAAATGTTATGGGTTAACATTTTGTAAAGCACATTTATTGCTCCTTGGAAAGACCCCTAGTGGCGCTCGAGTGGGCTAGTACAGGTCGAAATGTTGTCACATAAAGCGATAGCACTGCGGATTTGTGTGGCGAGTGTTGACTGGTCTGGTTATTCCACATGATAATTGATACTTTGGGAGGACTAGGCCTCCTTCTTTCTTTTGAACAGAATCGTTCCGCAAGCATGTTGACACATGTATTTCAATTAACCGCATAGATTATTCTTCTCAAGAAAATACTCATCAGCTGTCTCAACCTGTGATAGCAGAGATGCCACCTGTCGCTCATCATCAAGGACAATCCCTCATATTAGCTGAAAAGTTGACCAATTTACGGTGAGTGCCCCTCATCGAAATTGAGTATTTGTTGCTTATTCTTTTTAAAGTATTTTGTGTCCCTGGTGGTGTTGACTACTTATCCCTGAAATGACACTTTGAATGTTGGTATCCCTGTGATAGGATAATGGCTACTCAATCCAGCAGGATAAGGCCTGTAACTCAAACCCAGTTCAGAAGAGTTTCACGGCAGAAAAAAGTGGGTCAACGCAACATACATGACGACGTTATAACTGTAGTACTGGCCAATATCTTCAACAACAGTAAGCCCGTAAAATTCATTTTTGCCAATCACATTTAAATCAGAGTGTACTGCGCATGCTTAACCATAATTGGGGGAGGGGGATCAGCTGCTATATTTACACTTCGGCAGTTTTTGAGCAGGTTGGATACTTCTTGCATAAATGATAGGAAACTTGCCTAATTGCCTCGTACCTGGTAAACGATATGCAGAGTAAGAACTGCTGCCTATCTCCAGAGGGAGAATATATAATAAAGGTGTCTTAACAGCATAAACCTGCGTTTGCGAAAACGTACACATGTATATAGGAAGCTGAAATTCCTAGTCTTCGCAAATCTCTTATCGCGGAGATCAATGACTGCCGCCACCCTCACGAATTCGTGCAAGCCACGCTACTGCGCGGGGTACAACATTCTCAAAAATGTTTTACAGGAATACAGTATACCGTATCTAAATGACACAAATAGTAAAAGCATTTTCTTGAAACATCGAATGCAATACAACAAATTTTGTTCCATGTATTTTATGATGGTGTTGCTCTCTTCTTAATGCATTCATGGCTTCTTCAAGTAGCGATTTCACAGCCAACTGCATGATGAATCACATGTACTCTACATCTGATACCCTATATGATTGTTGAAGTGGTAACAACAGTATTATGTGACCCGGCAATAAGTTACTCTATAACTGAATCGTGCCCCCTATTACATGCTTGCTTGGTATATTGTTATAAAATGTGACTAAATTCACCAATTTGTTCATTTGTACATAAACACATCTCCCTTAGTGAATATATTATGTGTATGTATATGCGTATATGACAAGGATCCTCCGCGCTTAGTGAATGTATAGTCTTGCTGTTCCGTATTGCAGATTTATTGCATAATTACAACCCAGGCATCCAATAATATATCAAAGTCTTTTGTCAGAGCATATTGGATCAATCCAGCACCTTTCCTCAAAGTAGGAAGCTAGTGTTGTTCTTGAAATTTATGAAAGTGGAGCAGTCTCTCAGTGCAGCAGAAACACATTTATTGGCCACAAGCACGACCGTAAAACCATAATTTTAGTTTATCGGCACACATATATCACCAGACAAAGTTCAAACGTCTTGGTGTGTTACGATGGCGCGTTGCGCCATTTCCTCCACATGTGCTCTCTGTTTGGAAAATGGAGCCTATTATCAAGACGGTGCTTCCGTGGGTGATTTATTCGGCACGACACTTTAGATACAACGAAGTGCAAAAATCATACGTGAAGGGAAATCTCTATCAGCAATAGAGATATGTGACGTACTCGAAAGGTTTGCGCGGAGAGCGAAACACGAGTTCTACCAAACACCATTGAGGTCTCACAAAGATACAAAAAATGGTGCCATACATGTAAAGCAATTTATAATTAATCTATAGGCGTCAGGTAGACAAAAAGGCAAAGGTGTCCCACATTCAATGTATTATTTAAGTATTTTAAAGGGAGAAATGACCTGTAGAAGAGCAGGCGCGAAACAATATGTCTTAGTCTCTGTGTGCTTCTGTTTCCGCCCATGAAAACGATTTGGGCGGGAATGTGTTTACACTTTCCCGCTCAAATCGCCCAAAAGTTGCCATATTGTGAATTGCCGTCTACTTGACTCTTTTGAATTAAATTTTGTGTTGATAGAAATCTTTTTGCTGAGAATTGTATATAAAACCTGCCATAAGTGCACGCGCCAGATCAACAGTTTTCCTTGGTGCGGGTTGGGCACAATGCTCCTGACTCTCGCCAAGGAAAGCTATGGACTCACTCTTGTTCTAACCAGGACAGGCTTGAGACAGACTCGACCGCTTTCTCACGTCCGAGTTAGCGTCCAAACCGCGCTACAGAAAGCCGCTGAATGAAAAAAATCTTGACATAATAGGTTTTGTCTCACAAATTGTCATTTTTTTAATTGATCAATGAACTTGATCTGGTAGAGGCAAGTGAAGTGCAACTGTAAAACTTTTATGAACGGACCGTGATTAACTATAAAAACATACAAAATTGGTGCCAAATCCGTGCAAATCCACGCAAAACAACGAAAGGTACGGGACAAAATATAACTTTCCTTAGATAGGTCATGACCTATGTAAATCTCGATAAACGAAAATTATGATATCCAAATATTTTAGGATTGTTAAAGTACCTTACGGAATTAATATTTTGTACATTTTTTTTGGGGGGGGAGGGGGGTAAGAGCATTTTACGTCATAACCTGATTTGGATCAAATGACCTTGATTACTATCCGATCGGGTCACATGTAAATTAGCAAAAGCTGCACAAGAAGTTTATGTTCTTTACAAAAAAAATGCAAAATGCATGCCAATAAAATGGAGTTATGGGCAAAACAAATGTGTATCACACAAGAATGATATAATCAGCACGCATTATCAAATATATACACACAAACGCACACAATAAAAAAACTGGTATGCCCCACAGAGTAATATGGTACAGTAAAACCTACCTGTACTGAACACCCTTGGGACCGGAAAAAAGTGTTCCGTATAGTGATGTGTTCGGTATAGGGAGGTTTGCTTACATTAGAAGTATATATTTGGGACCAAGAAATGGTGTTCAGTATGGAGAGGTGTTCGGTATATGGAGGTGTTCGGTTAGAGTGGTTTACTGTATCTACATTCGTGTACAGATAGCAACACAAGAGTATCTTGCATGACAACATATGATGTATCTACTGCATTGTACAGTCAGAGAGCAAGTATGTTCCACATGGCAATTTACTGTCTGCTGGCTTGTATGGACAGCAAAGCATTGGTGTCTTAAATGGCAAAGAAATGACTTGTTTCGCTGAAAAAAAAGCAAATCTTGCTGGACCTTCCTCGTTTATCTGCTCGCCTGTTTAAAGTATCCATCAGAGCCCGAATGAGTTTACCAGCAAGTGTCCACTTCACATTTTGTACTGAACCAAACAAATAACGCAACTTTTTGTTCAGGGTAGTTTTCAATGTTAAACTGTCTTAACTCTTCACAAGTACATGAATCATTATTGGATTGACCTGAAATTATTCATCTAGTACTTAGACCTTAAGGTCAAATAGCATGGGGTCACTGTCATGATGCAGGGCTAAGTGCAGCGGAGTATTTTCCACGTACAACTCCCTGACACCTGAAATTAAGTCCTTCGTGTCCTTGATTCAGCGAAACGAGAAGGTTGCTGTAAAATCATCCCAGCCATAATCATATCAGAGGATATTAGCTTGTCAGATTCTGGTGGTTGCGCTTAAATAAGGACAACTATATGACTCGTTGTTACTCACATGACTGACATATTTGCAACTGTACTGGCTGAGTGTGGCCATTCACTGATAATAAAAGAACAGCATGGAATTCACTTGGAGCAAGCAGTATTCGATTAACCACGGGGCCACGATTATCAGCAGTTACCTGGTGACAGGTGTCAGCATGCTACAGGCTGGTCCATCCACAGCAAAGTTAGAAAGAGGGCTTCAAGTCCACAAATCCTCTGTATTAAGACTTGCTGCAAGATTACAGTAGACGCAGGCTACAGCTAATAGACAGCAACCTCTAAGGCCAAGGAAAACCACGGTCACCGGAACAGACACATCAGCGTGTTGCACCTCTAAAAACAGCACCTTACCAACCACCAGAACAGCAAAAGAGATACCTGACAAAAACCGCAACAGAATATCTGCCCTGACAATTCACATTGGGCTAAAGGACAACTACCAGTATCTAAATGCTAGGTGTCCTAAGAGAGGTCCACTATTGACAAGGGTGTGAAGACAAGCCCAAAGGGGAGTAGGTTACCGTCCGTTACAGCTGGACTCACCAACAATGGAGGGGTGTGTTATTCATGGATGAATCCCGTTTCATCCACATGTACATCATCCAGATGGCAGGACAGTAGTTGGCAACAGATGGAAGAATACTATACAGATACCTGTGTACTACAGACAGATTATTTTGGAGCAGCAGCAGTGATGGCGTGGGACTGAACATCATTCACAGCCAAAACTGAGCTCATCTTCATCGACTGGAATATCAAGGCTGACCAGAATGAGATCTTTCAGCCAGTCACTGTTCCTTTCTTAAGATGCCACCAACTCCAGTTCCTTCAACAGGACAATGCTTGGCCCCATGCCTGGTCTGAAGACTATGGGCTTTCTGCAGAATTAATTTTCAGCCTTCTTGCCTGATCTTAATCCCACCAAACATCTTTGGGACTATCTTGACCAGAACGTTCGAAAACAAGATCCAGCCCACCAACCAGCAGCAGCTTCACCAGGCTCTTTAGGAAGAAAAAGATCGTATCCATCGGCACATGATGCAGCAGATGCTGTTATCCATGTGCTGACATTGCTTAGCAGCTTGAAATGCTTATGGTGGTTTCACAGATTAGTGGACAAGTTGTGAACTTTACACACTGACGTTGCTCTGTTTATCTTGCGCTGGTCACACTGTTGTTAATGAGCATTAAGTTTCTCTTATTAATATACTATGCCAAAACCACTACAGAATATGGATCTAATTTGTTTCTGTGAGATGAGAGCAACAATAAACCGTTATGCAAAAACTTTTCAGTGTAGCATTATTTGTTTTGTTCAGTATATTATGTACTGATCAAGTGTCTTGCACAGCACACTTTACAGGAATGCATGGTGGAACTCTGTTCATTTCTTCTATAGCTGTAATTGGATGCCTTTAATACCAAGGTAATCGTGGTTATTACCCGCCTTACTGTATAACTGATGAGTGACCAAATTGGGCACAGGAAATGGACTTGATTGGTTTCCAAGTGTCTAGTGGAAAGCCCAGTAATGTCTAAAATGACAGACACCTGCATCGACAATTGCTATCCATTGAATCGAGATATATGTGCTGGAGTTATATTATATTCATTGGAACAACAGATTAACACCACCTCATAAATTAGACCAGACTAGTGGTAATTGTGGAAAATTTCTTTAAATGCAAATGTATGTACCAACGTTTCAGAATTAAGATCACCATCAAATAAAGACTACTGTTTTTGTGAGAGACTGCCTGTCTCAAGTCAGGAGTGAAATATTTGTCTTCACATTCGTGTTGCAGAATGAATGTTGGTGTTTTTGTAATTCTTGAATTTATGCCTTTCGCTATAATTGGCTGTACTTTCAGTGTCGGGTTGAAATTATGAATATGGGTAATGTTTCTCTGAAATTACTGGGTGCAACCATAGGTGGTCTTGATACTGGCCTTCCACTGTACATTGTATATGCAATGCGTGTCAGAATGCCATCTCTCCCAGTCAAGTTCATAGGCAGCTATTAAGCGTTAAGGCTAAAAACTTGTATTTTTAAAATCACAACGCTTTTCTACGTCTTGATTTCGAAGTGTGTGCAATGGCACTCTTGTCTTTACATGTTGTAAATAGGGACTGTATGTCCGTGGATGTGTGCTCTGTGCCTGTGATACAGTGAGGTGATTAATACCCGAGGGTATTCGGGTGTGAAGAATCAGTGCCCGACAGAGCTTTACATAAACGTGCAGGACTGGTTGAGCTGATACTTAGCAATACAATAGAAGTTTTTAATATAAGTGACGTGTCAGAGCATGTGTGCCTTGATTCCACGGGTAGTGATATGTCGGTTTGTATCCTGCCATTTTGAGCCATTAAGGGTATGCATAGGCACCTTGTTACTAGACAGATTTATAATGCACAGAATACCACCATATTTGCACCCAAATGAATCATATGTGCACATTTGTACAAAGGTGTCCCATACAGACATACAATACACGTCCATGCTACACTTGATGACAGCAAGCAAGGAAAACCTGACATTGATCTGATATGCTGCTAATGATTTTGTATCGGTGTGAACATCTATGCACATGGAGCCATCATCGATAATAGCTCCACGGTGAACATATGGGAATCAAATGTCTTTGAAGCACAGGAAAAGCAAACCCAGCGCAGAAGGTAAAGGAGGAGCGGGTGAACGACAATGTAACGGGGAGAAAGGGAGGATGACCAGGATTCGATTTGAAGTGGAAGAGCCACTTTGTCACAATGCATTAATTCTCTCTGCAGACACTCAAACTAACAAAACGAAATGCTTGCTCTTTTTATGTGATGCAACATCTTAAAATGGGTACAGTGTTGTGTTTCTCTTCTAGTAAGTTGCAAGGTTTTTTTTTTTGCTTTTTTTTTTTTTTTTTTTTTTGCTTTTTTTTTTTTTTTTTTTTTTTTTTTTTTTTTTTGTGCAATGGGCAGCCTTGCAAACAAATTAAAAATTGTTATTATGATATTGGCCACAGCAGTCGAATTATCGATGTCTCTATTTACTTTAGTATAAGGACAAATGATTCTAATAAGCGGACATTACTCACAGTGTAAGGTTATTCTTTGAATGCCAATTTTGTAACGCAGGGCCTTTGTGCATTTGACGCAAGGTAAACTCTTCGGACGCCATGTTGTAAACTAAGTCCCAAGCTTTTCTGGGTGCGATTCTGATACAATCAATGTACAATGCGCCCAACGTCTTCACACCGATGACATGGCCCATTCTTTTTTCTCTAGAACTTCAAGCATGCAGGGACCGGAGTCAAAGACATTTTATGAAGCATATTGATTCAGGATACTATAGTAATTCAAGCAGTACAACTTTTGTCGTGATAAGCTGACACAAGGTCAATATCAAGGCATCGAAACCAGTTACGACATACCCCCAGTATAAAATTTTGATGAAAATGTCTAGCATCACATCATCTAAAGATCATCGCATTCCTGTAGGACCTACAATTGTGGTCGCAAATAGAGTCTCCATACAGGCAGATCTCTGCCATGAAAAGAATTCCGTTTGCAGCCAAAGAGTATTTAGAATAATAGCTCCACAGCCATTAGTGGTGCGCATTAAAGTGATTTGCACATTACTCAGCTACAAAAGTGCCCTTTTCACACAAAGAGAGCAGTAATTTTGCCGAGCCTCACAGACAAAAGTGTAAAAAATGAATTGCTTACAAAATATGTGTTCTCGCACGTATGTTGCGACAAAGAGTATTCACAATACCATTTAACGCACAAGCAACAAAAAGTTCACACATGATGGTTCACGTAGGATGAAGAACACATACTCTTTCTAAGGCAGTGGTTATAATTCAGAAAATACTTTTTAAAAAAAAATTATATGCTGATAAAAGCTTTAATATTTTTGCAGACTGCTGATAAATGCTTTGATGGGGATCTTTGACAGATAACCATCAACTGAGATTTCACAACAATTTGTAACAATTACAGGGATTAAAGTTCTTGAAAATATAATTGTCCCCAGCTGTGTTGGCTGCAAGTCTATACATAATACATGCCGCGTGCATGCGTCGAGGCAAAAATACTGGTACTCTGATGACAGACAACACGTTCAGTATCTCACCAAAAAAAAACAACACATAAGTTCACACTTTAAAAAGTATTTTTTTACTCCACAGCAAGAGTCACATGTAGTTCTGAATATTAATATATAGCCAACTCTGGCGTGACATCAGCAAATTTACCTATCGCGATTCTGTCCCAGTATAACTTTTAATCTAACATTTGTCCTCACTGTACAATTCTATGGTAATAAAATAGATTGCCAAATAGAGAACAATTGTTTTTGAACTGTTAAACTGTCAAACCAGTTATATACTTTATAATAAAAGTACAAACATACGACTAAATGATGTAATAAAACGATATGCTTCATTTCTCCATTTCCAGCATTTTGTGGTGTCCTCAAAGTACCAAAAAAAGGTCAAATATACAGCTAATTGAATATGCAACACCGAGATGTATATCCTATTACAAGAGATTGAGTTTTGAATTTTAGTGATACAATTTGTTGGGTTTCCCTCTTGAAGGTAATCAGCTAATTGCCCTAATGGGAGTTAATTACATGTATTTATCTAGTACTTGTGTATTAAATACTACACATTGTTTTGAATTGGCAAATAACATTGTCCTGTCTCCTGTGTTTACACAGCTGAAACTTCTCTTTTGGTGCCAGAATGATGAGAAAAGTCATCCATATGGTACTGTAGCCTGAAAGAAATGCAAGAAAATGTTACTCCTAAAATTGAGTAAGGATCACAAAGTGCAACGACATACCTGCTGGATAAACTTTTCATTAGACTGCTCGTGAAGGAATATTGCATGTGGTGGAAAGTTAATGAAAGTTTGTTGATAATGATATGAAACAAGAAATTACGTGAATTAATGGATTAGCAGAAGCAAAAAGGGGAAAACAGTTCACATGGGTAGCTTTTAAGAGTTGCCCTTGCAATTCTTGTTAGTCAACCTCACCTCTAGAATCAAGAGCAGTAGCATTGTGATGCATATTGAAAACCTAGCATTGGACGAGCTCACATGAAATGTCCCCAACAGAGCCCAAGTACGAGGGCTGGCTGAAAAGTTCTAATCCTAAGGGGGATATCTCAATCGGATTGAAGCAAATTTTTGCCACCAACAAGTACAATGATCGTTTCATGAGTCACAGACATAAGAACTGCAACTGCAGTGTGATTAGTGTCTTTGTACCAGACCATCTTCTGAACCTACCAATTGAAAACACCAGAAATGGACAAAACTGGCTATAGACCAGTCAAGTACCTGCAACTGAAAGGGCTAACTCCAACAGAGATACATGCCGACATGGTCTCCACTTTAGGGAATGATGTCCCTTCCTTTTCCACTATTAAGAAGTGGGTTGCGGGATCCAAGCGTGGCAGAGAGAGCCTTGACGATAACAAACGTCCAAGAAGGCCTTCAACAGCAACCATTCCCGAAAACATTACCCGGGTGCATGGCATGGTGATGGCTGATCCATGAAAGACCACTCAACATGTTGCCAGTGTTGTGGGCATCTTCATGAGAAAGTTGATCACATTATGGCCAAGGAGTTGGGAATGGCAAAAGTTGCTGCAAGATGGGTGCCAAAGCACTTGACAGCGGATCAGAAACGTGTCGGATTTCTGGCGTCCAGTGACAATTTATGCTGTTTTGAAGCAGATCCCAATGATTTTTTGGCCCGATTTGTAACCATGGATCAGGCCTGGATTCATCACTTTGAACGAAAAGCCAAAATTCAGTCTAAACAATGGAAGTATCCGGGATCACCCCCTCCCCTAAAAAAAGCCTGGTCGGTTCTTTCCGCTGGAAAGGTGATGGATTCAGTCTTTTGAGATTCCAAGGGTATTCTGCTGATTGATTCTCTTTCTTCTTGACCGGCATTCAGGCCTTGCAGCATCGCAGGCAAAAGTGTGTAAACATGGAAAAGGACTATGTAGAGAAATAAATGAAAACTATGAACTTTGTACGGGTCTTTCATAACTAGGCTTAGAACTATTCAGCCAGCCATCGTATTTACCCCATAAACCATGGTGGATCTGATGGGAATCGCTATTGAACCTCTTCCAGATGTCGTTCTGGATAAGATGAAGGCGTAGGTAAAAGAAGATCCGGAGCTTTGTTGGGGTGTGGCACACAGGCTAAAGTTCATCTGCGACTGAGCTTAGGGTGGCAAGCCGTTTTGACATTTAGTCCTCTTTGGGGATGCCACTAAATCACTTAGCGATGTCGCCTAATCATTTAGCAATCTCGTTAAATATTTAGTGATATGGCCAAATAATTGGCCATATCTCTAAATATTTAGCGATATCAATAAATAATAAGCAATATCTCTAAATCAGTTAGCGATGTCGCTAAATGATTTCGATATGTTGGTAAAATCATTTAGTGATATCCCTAAATGTGTACAATTGGGCGATAACTCCAAATGATTTCGCGCTATCGCTTAATAATTTAGGGATATCGCTTGGCTTAAATGATTAAATGATATCGCTAAACCATTTGGGAATATCGTTAAATAACATTTTTAGCAATATCGCTAAAGCATTTAGCGATATCTCCAAAAGTATTTCCCCTTTTTGTCCTACTTTTGTCCATCATGGCTGCCTATTTGGAGGGAAGGATAATGGCCTCATCCTCCCATTGTTCTGTCGAGAATTGATCGTCTTATCCAGCATTTTAAATGGGTTTATTTTAATGCTGCAAAGATACTGAATACTGACTATTAATTGCGTCGTCCAAATTACCAGTTAGGCCTATAGGTCCAAACCGCAGTACAATTACCCAGCATGCACCGATTCACTTGTTTAGCGATATTGCTATAAATCAGGGATATCTCTAAATGATCTAGAGATATCACGAAATGATTTAGTGATATCAGTAAATGAAACCATTTGGCGATGTCGCCATATGATTTAGCGATATCGAGAAATGATATAGCGATGTCGCTAAATGATTAAGTGAAACAGGACTTAATGTCAAAAAGGCTTTCCACAATTTAGTGATGAAGTGAGTGAGGAATCTTCCAAGATTTTGTATGGATATTTGTCAGCTTTCGGTAACCGATGGCACTGTTCACATGTGTCTGCAAATATAAAATTCAGGTATAGGTTAAAAATAGACGTAAAGTTTGCCTTTTTCAGGTTATCCCTCACTTAAAAGAACATTATGTTCCAAAGTTACAGAAGCCTTTTTTGCGAAAAATCTATATTTGCGTTTCTCAAAATCTTGGCGACTTTTGGACTCGGTGTTCTGATTCGGAATGAACGCGAAATGTGCTATAGGTGAATGAATCAATCTCCCTCAATCCCGAATGGCTGAGTTTATCCTCGTGTTCATGTGATACCCCCGACACATCTCGTGATGCCCTCAGCACGCGACTGATGTAAACATCAGATACAGCCAGCCTAACCCATAAACCAAATTAAGTGCCTTATTTATCATCATCATCATCATCATCATCATCATCATCATCATCATCATCATCATCATCATCATCATCATCATCATCACTTACTCATCCCTACCATCATCCTTCCATCCGATCAGCTATCAATCTTTGCTCATTGCCCTTTCAATTGTAGAAACCCTATATACCTTTTCCCCAGTTATTAAGAGTGGAGCTATATTATTGCCATTACAACACACAAACGAAGCACTGGTCTGTCAAAAGTAACTAAAAAAGAAAGTTGTTTCAGATATGCATAACCCACTGGAGGGGGGGGGGGGCGCTGCTTTACTACGTCTTCGAATGGTTAAATAAACTATCCCAGCCTTTTGCATGAGCCAAGGTAGACAGGATCCACAAGGATAATTACAGCGCAATTTGCTGCAGGGGATAACCTCGTAGTTGCATGTTTCCATCTATCACGCAATCACTGCTGTCTACCACATGTCGAGCACAATGCCGCGGCTATCGGGGTGCCGTCCCGACATTATCATGTGTCTCATAATGTATATGTGTGTACAATGATAGGTAATATAAAACCGAAACAATTGGCTTACTCTTAGGCGGTTTATGTATAACCGGGCATTGCATGGCAATGGTTTGGCCATAAATAGGCTTCATTACAGGAAAGTGAGCATGACATTCGGTATTCTGCATAGCTGTTCCTGTTCGTTAGGTAAAATGATATTAATGTTGACTTTCTAATGGTGATGAACACATTTGGCGACATGAAAAAGAAATGAATCTTCTATGTGACCATAAAAAATCTGATATCTTACTTTATCATTCTAAAATGAATGGCCAGGAGTCGGGTATAATAACCATAGGCTTTTGTATTGCAGGTTCATAACCGAAAAAAATCAAGTACTTTGGTTTGTTCTGAGAACAAAGTCAAATATTTTGCTGGAAAGTAACATGAAAAGTTTTCCCCCTTGACTTGTATTGATTTACTTTGATTTTGTTGATGCCAAAAGGAATATATTCTTGAATATTTTTTCTTTCTTCCTTTTTTTCTTTTTTTTTTTTTCTAATAATCAATTGGGGGGTCCCATGG
This sequence comes from Hermodice carunculata, assembly GCA_964020975.1. Taxonomy (NCBI): domain Eukaryota; kingdom Metazoa; phylum Annelida; class Polychaeta; order Eunicida; family Amphinomidae; genus Hermodice; species Hermodice carunculata. Next base: position 112,034 of record CAXHWN010002287.1, read on the forward strand.
AAGGGGTTCTCCCAATTTACAAAGGAACTCCCAGGTCGAACTTCCAAAACCTAGTTCGTTTATTTGTTTTTTGCTTTATTTAACAATAAAGAGTCAAAAGTACGGCCTCAAATAGATGGCAAAATGCGCCAGCAAGAACATTTAACCCTAATTAGGGACGTTTAATATAGTATTAAAGAAATCTGAGGCAGCAGTCGCCTGCGGGGGGGGGGGCACTTTTCAGCAAACTGTTGGACTATTTTTTGTTTATAGTAAGGCTCACTTTCCAATTATTTTGAATGATTTTTGTGTGTGGCTTTCCAAAAAAAATGGAGATATAAATCCCACAAAGCGTTCTAATGAAAACACAGGGTTTTTCCTCAATTACAAAACTGTATAAATTCCATTCTAAACAGGGATTTGCTGTTAATTCCGGGCATTTTACAAAATCGCAATTTTATCCAAAACTTCTGATTTTCGCGAAACAAAACGCATATTTTCGTGCACGAAACCCTGGATTTTTGTGAGTTATTGAGCAATACAGCTTCCATAAAAGCGACGGCGATGGAGACTCCAACAGCATACAAAAAACCCGCAGTGCCTTTGCACTGATGGACTTACTTTGAGGATTGAATGAGTTAAATTCATGTAGTGAATTGTACGTCGAGGTATTCAATTGAGCAAAATATTCTTCAATACGAATTCACAAACATTGTGTCTGCAAATAGAGAGAGAAAGCTTTTTTTAAAACTAGTTTAGGAATTATAGTAGGTGTCATGGACAACTAATGTTTATACATTCCTTTGTACAGTCACGCACCCGCAAACCATTTAGCCAATTAAAAACTCGAAAACTTCGCTTACGAAAAAAATCCATTAAAATCTCCCTATCACAGTTTTTCAAAATTGAGTCTCTGAAAGTCTTCTGCTGAGTCCGCTTGTCGTGGTGCATGCTCTCTTAACTTGACAAGCTCCAGAATTATTCCACTCTAAATCAAATAACCCTGTTTTGTCACAAAATGCAATGTAAATCTTTTGTATTTATTGTACTGTACTGTGCTGTGCGTTTCTGTACTGTTTTTGTTATATTTTCTTTTGATAGTGTGCATATTCTAAAATGATTTTTTTCTTTCATACTCTACATGTGCACATGTTGTATATTTGACATGTTGCTGTATTTTATGTAACAGCGCAGTCAATAAAGATTCATTCCCAAAAATCGTGCAACGCAAATACTTATATAAATTACTCTCAATGCACCGTTAATATGGTTGCATAAGGATTGTCATGTACCAATATGGTATGATTAGGCGCCTCCTTAACAATGTATAAGACGATCTACCTAAAATGGTCTGTAAGATTTAAGATGGGCATAATAAACAAGTATTGCAGTCATGTATCTTCGTGATCGGGTATTTCTCTTATTTTTACTTGTCACAATATTCAGTTCAGTACTTCGCCACTAAAACCGATCTACGCCGACAGATAGATTTAAACAATCGCCACCTTCACTTTTCTATTTTAATTTAAATGGCGGGCCTTTGCAAAATATTTTTAGTGAACGCTATGTGATGGCGACGTCCAAAACATGTAGCTCTAATCAATCAGCCCTGTTCGAACAGAGCTCCCCGTGGAAATCTGACTGAATCTTTTTTGGATCCAAAAATATCAAACCTTTTTAAAGGCTATAGGGGGATCGTGGGTTTGCATCAATAAGTAGGTCGTGCGTCTATTGTCAATTTACGTAGCAAATGTAAGTGTATGTATATTTTAATCAAACTGACATTTGGAGTTTGTCTTAGCGTGCACCTATGTATGATAACCCAAGCTTTTTACATGCATTCTTTTGCGACATTGGAGAGGATTAACTAAAGCAACCGAGCGCTTTGGACATGGAGAGACTTAAAAAAAAATAAAGCTTGACTGTTCATGCAACATATTTTATGAGCGATTGTGTTATCATCTGGTAATAAAACAACCTCATCCATTTTCCTCCGATCGTTCACTATATATTCAGTTGTCCGCAGAGCAGGAAAAACAGGCAGGTTTGTAAATTTGTCCCCAGGTAGTAAATAAAAGCTGCTCCATATCGTCGCCAAACACCTTTGGCATCTGGCGGCTCAATGATGTATCTGCAAAAAAGTATCGTAAGTCTCTTTTGACAAGCATTAATGGCACAAATATGCTAATGAAGGTCTTAGAATAGAAACATAATAATAATAATAATAATAATAATAATAATAATAATAATAATAATAATAATAATAATAATAATAATAATAATAATAATAATAATAATAATAATAATAAAAATAATAATAATAATAGTAATAATAATAAAACGGACATTTTTTACTCAGCAGCTAATCCGTCTATGTGCCTACAAGGTAGATCTTTGTGTACAAGTTGGCAAGGCATCTATATCTTTATTTTTGAAGATGTCTAACATAAGATTTTGAATGCCCTTAATTTTAATCGGTCAAAATGGTAAAACTTTTGTTCAAGATTCCTTGAATGCGAAAAAATGCACAAAAGTTAATAATCTGGCACCTCAATATGACATAGTATGTCTTCCGGTGTAACGGAGAGACCTATTGTTTCAGTGCCCGTTTCTTCTGACACCGTTCCACACATTTGGTTTCCGTGCGACAAGTCTTGTAGATCTCTACGAAACTTCTTGGTGCTTGGCGGCAATATGTATCAATGTTTGGTTAGTATTTGGTCACCTTTATCAAATTCTCAATGTCAGAGGGTCAGTTATGTGAAGTCGAAGTCCTGGAGAACTTAACAAAACCTGATGAAACTTAGTAGAATTGTGCATTTGGATGAGACCTAGGCTGGAATTGTATCGGGATCACTTTCACTTTATTCTGAAGGTCAAAGCGTCATTTTATATGTGATATCAGTATCCTAGTGATAACTGCTAAAGGACTACAAAACTTGGTAAGAATAAGTACCTAGGTGACACCTCAGTTAGGATTGTATCCAGATCTCCTTGACCCAATTCTCAAGGTCACAGGACCACTGGTGGGAATTTGATTTGCGTTCAGTAAAATTGTAAATTGACTCCTTCAAAAAGAAAATGTTCCACCGGGAAAAATCAAATTTTATCTAGCAAAATCAGTAACTTCTAGTTTTAGAGGTTGTTGAATTTCAAAATTCCCTTCGTAAACATAATGAAAAAAGAAAAAATTTGTTCAAAATTCATAAAATATTATATGATCAATAACAAATGTGGATGTTGGAATGGCGTATCTCCTGTTACATTGTGGAGGTATTTACAATGTGAAATACCTCTCATTAGCATTAAAATGATACCGCCTTTGTCCAATATTCATTACATGCGCTACGGTCAATGACACGTGTGGAAGTTAAAATGGGATCAATATGATATACAGTTGAAGATGTTAAATTTCAGCTCCTATTTTGCATAATTCAAAATGCTTCAACTTTTTTATGTGTAATTTTCAATAGCTTTACTCCTCCATAAAAAAGGTACAATTTCATCCATGCGGCCGCTATCAAGCCTAATTTGTAGAGTATCCAGGTATTGTGGTGTGCTAGAAAAATCCAGACAATATTTTCCCTGTAGAGAAAGATTTACTAATTTTCGGAAAAATGTCAGATTCCGCATACAGACATAATGATCATGACTGGAAAATTCGAAATGTTATACAACATCTCGCAAACTCCAGAAACAGTATTTTGGCAGGCACATGTATCTGCTCGTGTCAAACTGTATTAATGACACAAAGTGGAGAGGGAGGCTTTTTTAGGGGGCATCGATCAGAATACAGGTGTACTCTACTACATGGCTAACACAGACAAATAAAACTATATTATCAAAGATTTCGACATAAAACGTACTATTTGTGTCTCTGCTTTATGATGCAGTTGCTACTGATATTGCGGCATAATAATCTGCGTTCTTTACCATCCCCACAGTGCCAGCTGCAAATATATGCATAAAGCACGTTGATGAGCGGTTACCACGACTTTTTCATAAAGTACAATAAATCTAATTACCATCGCTGTTTCAAATATGTACTTTGATCCTTCTTTCTGCCGCAAGTCGCATGTGTTCACATGCATTTGCATCAACTGTAACGTGGGAGCTCTGTTGCTAGGGATTTATTTTTATTTCAAATGTTATAATGGTGTTGTGTATGAGATTTCACTCTCAGTGACACTGACTTGACCAGGCATCTATTGACTCTCAGTAACACTACCTTGACCACGTACCTGGTGACTCTTAAGCCAGATAGTTCTGGAATAGACCAGAGTTGCTCAATGCGGTGGAATACGATGCAAGTGTTTACACTTCCCGTGTTCATCTGCACTTGTCATACAAAAAAATTGAATTTATACTTTCAGCAAATGTAAATTTAAAATTCTTGCAATATTGAACTTGAGCTGCCAGTTACCTGATCATGAAGGAAGTAAACTAGAGTTTACATCCTCCATGCCCGCATATAAGATGATATTTGATGCAATACTGTAAAGCAAACTTCAGGGCTGCTTAAAACTGTTTGCACATATAAATCCACATCAATCAACACTTTGTTAGACACGTTGACATATAAACAGCTCATGTTGCCTGATTCTGAAAGGATTTGGGGATGTGCTGTGTTGATATACGATAACCATAAACCTCGTTGTGCAGCTCGTATACTGACGCAAGTCATACAGTATTGCGGACAAATTTTACGCTGGCCAGCAGCGATGCTGTCGCGTCACCGAGGCAGTTTGCCTGCTATGAGGGCGAGGAAGGGAGTATTAGTGGGAAAATCAAAGTTAAAGGATAACTGGTTTTATTGGTGTAATTTTAACAGTTAACCAAACGTTTCACATTGAAAAAGAGGTTAAAAAAGGGGGGGAGGTAATTCAAATTACCACGAAAAGGAAACTGTCCGTCTGTACTCTCGCCTTGGGACGCCAAAACAGTGAGGGAAGCCATCTTCTGCTGGTTTGTTTCAATATTGTGATCATATGAGCTTGCTGGTCCTTGGTTATTTTAATTAAATACTGCTGGTCTGATTTTACAGCACACACCAACTGTGGCATGCAAATGTTGGTAGCCTTCCTGTGCAGACTGACTGAATTAACATTTTTTAAAAATCTCCGTTTCGAGAGAGAGTGATTGCTAGCATGACCTGAATTCAATTCAGGTTAAGATTATAGGGGCAACCTTGATAAACTTTCACTGTGCCAGATGAAATTCCGTAAAGAAACTTCGGCCCTATCGTGAGATGAAAATTCAAAGAACTTTTCAAAGATTGTCGACAAAACGGTCGCTAAACAATTTCAGAGCTAAACTGTCAGAGGCATCAAAAGAAAGGTTTAAATGCGGAAGAAGAAATATAAAGGACAAGCGCACGATTCGCTATAGTCGTCCGAAACCTGATGGGGCTAGGTCGATATTGGTACACGTAGGTAATGGGAAGTTACTTGACCCTAGAGAGTTGCAAATTCTAACTGAATGCAATGTAATGAACCAAACTGCTAGCACTCTATTTCTGCTTTGATTTAGAAAATTACAAGTAAAATGCATTCTGAGTAGGTACAAGTGCAGTTTGCTTGTGAAGGTGTTTCATTTAGAGCTCTCGTGCCCAAGGGGGATTTAAACATATAAAAATCCATCATCGGATAAAACTTGCCAACAATAAAATACAAATAAATCGTGATGGGTCAATATAATGTTTGAATTAATTTTATAGATGCCGTATGTCTATACACAATTCCCATACCATGAATTTTAACTCAATTCTGCTGATCCTGCAAGACGAATAAAAAACATGATATTAAATATTATTCTCATTTTCTGCTATGAAAACTATTAATTACCTGTATCTGAAAACTGACTTGAGATTGTGTGATAATTAAATTTCTGGCTCAACTGTGCGAGGTGTACACAGATGTCCAGTGCATTCTGTTTCAAGATTTTTGGTCAAATTGTCGTCGATAAAATTTGAATTAGGCCGACCATGATAGCATGCTTTTTGTCCACAACTTTTCTGGGCATAGCAAACATTTAGCACTTAGCCCCCAAAACATGCAAAGCAAGGTCGGCCAAGTCTTATTCCAACCAGTAAATAGTTAATATTGATCAGATATCTCTATTCTCATGTTGTCTAAAATTTGCAAATCCAATTTGCCAAATATGTCTATGATTTTCTTTTTTAAAGTACCGCTTCCCATTAGGGTGCAAGTCGAGTTGATTTATTACCGGCAATCACGGGACAAAGTAATCTCGCCCTTTGTTCGCCTGCTGTCTGTGGCTTCACCGATTCAGTTGTCATTGAAAAATAGATGTTTTTTGTCAGAAAAAATACAAGAAATCATTACTCACATACAGAATGACCCTGCAGACGGGACCTGACCCCCATTTTTCTTAACTTGTTAGTCTTTTTGGTAACAAACTTCCAATCTTATTAGTTGTGTTAGTCATTCTGTTAGATTGACCATCACTACAGAGTAGTCTTGGTTTCATCTTATTACAATTTATACAGGTAAGGGCACCATTTATCTCTCTTCATCAAATCAGTTCAAATAAAGGTCATAATCCCTCTGGAACAATATTTAATTTTGCAGTATCACTGTGTTTGTCAACCCGTCGATCGATTGCCGATAGAAAAAACAGAACAAAAGAAAATTTTCTTAAAAACTTGCTTGCATTCATTCAAAGATATGCCTCTCACACCAACCCCTGGTGTCACATGCCTCAATTTGCCCACTTCATCTATTCTTATGAATTACTGACGAGCAAACGCACAGTGAAGTCCGCCCTGGCACATGAAAACATTCTGGGCACCTTATTTAGTCATCGGGGTAGGCATCTCATGATGCATGTTGTATCAGTAAAAAGGCCACAATAACTCCTATATAGGTCATAGTGACAAAGACATTTGATCAATTATAGTAGTAAATTATAGCCGTATGACAATCCCTAAAACTCGATCACGTGAAAATCACATGAACATTAATACGGGACATTCAGACTAGAAGCCGAGCTGCTTCTGCCCGTATCATTGAACAACGAAGTACCCTATGAACGGACAGATCCCCGTATCAAACACGGAAAATTATCTTGCTCTTACCGAAGTAGCAGCTTAGAAAAAAAATAGTTATGTTCTCCAAACACACATTGAACTCGATATAAGGAGTCGTTTTTGTTTAGAACCAGTATTCGTTATTCCCACATAAGTTAAAGAGAACGAGAAGTGCTGCTGCCACCAGGTGGCTAATTGTATGATAATTGTATGTACAGGGAAGGCTGGTACACATAATCTCTTGTAAGCTTAAGCAGCAGGTAACACCTCAACCAATGTTACCTTGGCCAGCAGGCCTGGCTCACAGAGTTGAAAGAGAAGCTAATTAACACATGAACATTGTAGAATGACATCACAGCTAAACAGCCAACCCAGGAAGTAAAAGGTTGCTCACTTTTCCTGCCCAGTTCCTATTACCTAAAACAACAATTTGCCAGTGTATCCACATCATAGTGGCTGATTTTTACCATAGCCCAGCAATCTGAGGAGAGCTGAGGAAGAGGGAATTCATATATATATGTCTTGTAATATAAGCGTAAATGTGTTTCCTATAAATTTGTTACAACTGGTCTAATGTAGGCAACAAAGATTCATATGACATCAGGTGCTCAACTACAAGATGACAGCATTATGATGTTAGGACACCATGCGTGGCTAAAGGGCTTTTTAGATTTAGTATTTACATGAGCATCTGATGGCCAAATGGCCTTGATATTCAATATGTAAGGATAAAGTGAGAATAGGTTAAAATGTCCATGTAGGTAATTTAGCCTTATGGGGTAATTGTGTTCCAAATTTGAGCGAAGGCTGGCTGGGCATTTGTGAGATATTGTAGCAAGAAACATTGTCTAGTCAACTAAGAGACGAACTTATAATGCAGAAACATGATTACTCCTCCCAGAAAAGAGAAAAGTACAAGAAGGGTGGACAGACAGGCCAAAAACACCCCTCCCCTTGGGTGGGGGTGGGGGGAAGTATAAAAAACATGCGGACAAACAGCTTGAGAAAAGTTTGTGCAGAGGCTTAATATTAAGAATGCAATTATCCCTAATGGTTCCTTCTTCCCGTATATACATATGCCAGCATCTATTTCATTGTTCCACTCTTCCAAGGAATGAACATTTAATTCACTTTAATTTGCAACTTCCCAGTGTCATATTCAAACTGCCTATGATATTTCCTGTTCTTTTTGGTTATTTTTCTGGCTACACGTTTAGAACCGTACGTTATGACATAAACGATCTTGTTCGGGCAAGTAAAATTTTGAAATAATCTTGTATGCAGATGACTCTACATCGTCTGCGACTTTGAATAATTTTGGTAACAATGTTAACGATACTGTTATCGATGATCACATGAACGCAATACTCAACTAAAATATCTGTTTGGTTAGGTGCAAATAAACTCTCGCTTAATGTAAAGAAAACTAAATTTATGATCTTCAATTAGCCTCAAAATATCTTTGGAATGCCTGAAATTAAAATAAAAAAATATAGGTATAGAATGTGTTGAAATTTAAATTTTCTATGAGTTGTATCCGATTCACAGTAAAACTGGAATGCACATATAAAAAACCAATTAAAACAAATATTACCAATTTGTGCAAAATTGAAAATTTTCAATTCTCTTATATTTTCTCATGTGAATTATGGGATTTTAGTATGGGCTTTAAAGGCTTAAGGTTAAATACGATACAGAAGAAAGTTATCAGAGTTGTATCATATAATAAATATGATGCTCATACAGATCTTTTATTTGAAAATTTAAGATTATTAAAAGTTGAGGATATCTTGACAACTGCAAAAATAAAATTCTACTATAGATATATGAATCGAACACTTCCACTCAGCTTGCAAAATTTACCATTGTTTCCAGGTACAGATCTACATATACATGATACCAGGCTCGCAAAAAATGTCTTAGGTTTGATCTACTTGATACAATTAATTCATTACCATCCAATATTTACCAAACATTTATGCTCGTAGCTTACAAGGCTTATCTAGATACACACACAAAAAAAAAAAAAAAAATACCGAGAAACTTGTGTCATTTCCGGTTGTTATCTATGTGCCTACCAGGAACCATAGGTTTGACATGTATGAATTATATTTGTAATTGAGACATAAGTATATAATAGTTAAAACAAAGTATTTTAAGATTGCGCCATATCAGAGTAATAATTAATATTTGTTTGGAGGTGGTCCTCATGATAGTGACATAAATTTGTCTTAATGAGGGTCTCCTCAAACATTGTACTTGACGCTTTTAATTATATAATAACGCATTATGATTTTTGCTAATGTATGTGTTTTAAGCCAATAAAATTATCCTGATTCCTGCAGGGGCCGTATTCATAAAACTTACTAAGCACAAGATTTGACTTATTCTAAGCACAAAACTTAATGTCAGGTGTAAGCCGTATTCATCAAAAATCTAAGTGCAAGATTCGTCTTAGTTTAAGATGAAAATGTAAGCAAGGGTCTCAGCAGTCTTAAAAAGACAAAATGGCGGCTATCTTACATCTTGTGCAGCCCTGAAATCATAACTTAATTCGCCGTGAAAGGGTTTTCCTGAATCGAGAGGATCGTCTTGATTGTCTGAACAAGGAGCAGATACGAAGTCGGTATCCCTTCCTGAACATTCAAGCCTTTGCCTTGCCGAATAAGCCTAAATTCAGACTGCAGTCTGTACAAGCACAGCTCTTGTGCCAGCGGCGGGCTAGAGACCGTGTCAGTAGGCCTAAGTAGAGTTTTGAGTAGACCCCCTGGAGGAGCTATGTATTGTAGGCCTAAAGCGTACACAGTAGTTTCCATCACGATGTCATGAGCGATGATGCAACCATATTTTTATTGCTGGCTGTAGGCCTATGCCTTTTAAATTCATTCACTACTATACAAATTTGACAGTTTGCAGCGAAACAGTGAACTTTTGAGCTCCAGTGGGATTGTCCAGCGCCTCCATCATGTTGACTACAAGGTCAAGGTGAAGGTTGAAGTAAAATGACAACTGGGTAAAAGGTTGCTGTTATAACCGGTTAGGCTATATCGTAACAAATAGGCCGACAAACAAAGTACACGTGCTTCAAAAAATATTCATTCTTCTTTTCATTTGGGATACTAATTTATCTTGTTTTGGATAGGCCTATTAATCCATCATGATTTACATCTACTTTTATAAAGTAACTAAAGGACGAACCATTAGAATCTAAAGGGGGGGGGGGGGACTATGCATTTCAGTAAATCGTACATTTTTTTTTCAGATGCCCATAACAGTACATTATTTTTTCCACCCTACCTCACAGACTTTTTTAATACTGAAACCCATGGATGTATTTTAGCTATCAATGTGTAAGAAACATAACGTCGAGAGAAGCATTTTACAAGCCTTAAATATGTCTGGTCCATTTAAAAGTTATGTGAGCACAGAGGTTCCAAAAAGATATCATTTGATTGTGCAGGGAACTAAACTCCCGAAAGCCCACAGGTTATGACAAAATAAGTCTCCATTTGGAGGTTCCACCATTTTGTCACTGAAAATCTAATGGCAAATGCTCCTACCCTAGAAACTCCGCCAAACAGACCCAAGTTTTTGACACAAAATATATCCGAGTTCTAGCTAATTTGTACGGAATATTTAAAGGGTAATATTAGCTACCAAGAGTTTTCAACATTGCTTATCGAATATATATTTTTTTCAGTATAAACAGTACAAAATTTTAACTTTTGCAAGCAGGGGTGGATCCAGGATTTTTTGCAATATGGGGGGGGGGTGTCAGCGAATTGAGGGCGAATGTCAGCGAATTGAGGGCGAAGCCCAAATGCGATTGTCGAAGGCACGGTGTTTGGGGGAGGGGGATCCAGGGTACCTCCCCCGGAAAATTTGTAAAGAGAGATGCTCTCAGGTGCTTCTTCCGGGCATTTGCGACTGCATTTTCATGAGGACCATTTGGATTTTCAGGGATTCAAACTTCACTAAATTGGGCTCCACAAATCAAATTCCGTTATATATGATTCAATCCACATAAAATGAATCAAAGAAAATATGAGTCAGTGACAAATAGTTCCTGGAAGTATGTATTTGTGACCTTTACCTGCTAATATATATTGTTACTGGGAATCAACATTATTATGACATGGTCATACCTAATTAACTCTTTCAATGCCAAGTTTAAGCTTGAGTCAACAGCTTTTCTCGGCGTGCTTCCCACGCAATCCGTGCAGATTACGCCAAGAATACCTGTTTACCAGAACCAAACTTTGTCCTAAGTCTATTATTTTAAGTCTAGCCGTGTTTGTGTTTGAATGAAAGACCTTTGCATGAGGAATTTTAATATCCATTGATTGTAGTGATTCAAATATAAGACTTAGTGTGAAAAAAGTCTCTTACAGTAATGACAGAGTTAAGAAAGAAAACAAGTACAGGTCGAAGAAAACAAATAATATGCCTAGGCCTACATTAACAGGTTTAAAAGTTCATTTATAATAACCTTGCAGATCTTCCAGTGGCAAGTATATCCAGTCGCTTTCATACTTTTTTTCTGAAAGTGAAGTTCTTGGAAAAAAGGCTAACTTTTAACATTTCTAATTAAAATACAGAAGCAGCTCAATTTAAGTATCGCTTTTCTTACTAAGCCAAGCGATAAAATTAACTCAAGTAGTGTAAGCCAGGTGATGGGTCCTTTGAGTAATTATATATATTTTAATTACAATTTTGAAACTATTTCGGTGTAAATTTATAGGCAATATCATGATATTACGAGGTCTTAAAAAGAAGGATAAACGGATTACGCAAGGAGACGTCCTTCAGATTTTGTCAAAAGGCCTAAGTTATTTTCTCTCATAGCGTCTTACATTTGTGACAAAGTCGGGAATTTTAACGTAAAACAGACTGTCGCGGATTCAGAAGGCTTAGCTCTAGGCCTAACTTAGGCCTAGATTTAGATTAGTACTAGATGGATACGAAAGTTGGCATACGTTTTCCTCTGCCTAGGACTATTCATATAAGCCCATTTATTACTATGGCTTTACGTCAGGTATGTCTATGGCTTCATTCAGTGCTTCTTGCAATTTAACCATATCGGCATGTACTCGGTGCGCTATGAATACAGATAATATCAGACATGCTTATGGCACTGTGGTATATTTGCTTGGCTAAGTTAGGCGTTTATAAATACGGTCTAAGCAAGATTCTTAGTAAAGCAAGGAAATCTTACTTAGAAAGATTCTTGAACTTAGTTGTCAAACTAAGAATAAGATTTTTAATGAATACGGGCCCTGATTCGTGATTCCATGTTTGGTGATTAAAACATACCCTCAGTGTGGACCTTTATTAACTATAACAGAGGCGAATGATATTTGACAATTTGGACAGACTGTGTGAATATATAGAAATAAATCATATTCTTCAATTGAATGGACTGAAAACAACGACCGTTTATATACCTTTATGTATGTAATGTGTTATCAGGCTGTCCGGGCGAAATAAATATGCTTACAATACCCTTTTGCAACCACGCACAGCAGACAAGAGAATGCCATGGAAAACTTCAGTAGTTATCAACTGACCAAAGTCAAAATATGCAGGTGTCATTACACCTGGAATCCAAAAGAACCTTAAAAATGATTCACTTCGAAAGAATAGATCCCATAACATGTAGCCTACCCAGCCATCCCATTGTTATACGTTTCTCTGACTACACACATTAGACACCAAGGTTAGAAACTTGTATTGTGATATCCAGTTAGTTCTGGGCCTCTCTTGCTTGTCAATTATTAAAGTCTAACTCCTGTGGCTATAACTAGGCGCGGTTTTCCCTGCTGAGCCCCCCATAGGTGACCTGATCAGACGTAAAAGACCCTTGGGCACAAAATATCAATCCTTTCAGGAAACATAGCCTAATACAGTTTGGTGTATCTGTGGCAAAATAAATGGTCACTCTACCATAGGAACATAAAAAAGATACGAAGAACCAAATCCCTGCCTAGAGGTTGAAAGATTACCCATGTTGAGATGACAGGTGATCACACAGAGATGTAATAACACTTAGGCTCGCTCTGTCAATGCTCCGACATCTATTGATTGTAATTCTTCTCTCTGGCGAGACTTTGTTGTATATTTTGGGACGATCTTATCAACTTATCAACCCTTACCCTCTTACACTGGCTAATATCAGATGTTCTCTGCATCAATATTAAAAATAAATGTGTTCTCATGAAAAATTTGATAAGACATACACGTATCACACTACATATAGCATGCCCCAAGTCTATGGCTTTCTTTGGCACCATTTCTAACGCGGTTAACTCAGTCTGTAATCCAAGAGGAAATGGGTTTCCATGGGTGATGCAAGCCTTCGTGTGACATTTATATGGAATCAAGGCTGTTTACACAGATGGATGAACTAAGAATAGCGCTGATCTCAGGTTTGAGGAATTAACCTGTCAGGTATGTGCAAAAAGGCCACTGATTCATCAATGACATTTTCCCTGGATCCATTAATTCTTTTTGATGTCCATGCATGCATACATTGTGTAACACCAACCACTTGTGACAGGGCCTTGTATAAAAATTAACTGGAATAAAATGGGCATAAGCCTGTCCAGCTGTTCCTCCTTTGAGACAACACCCCAAAGACAGGTTCACAAATGGACTCATAAAGCAGGTGGTCTCTCAATGAAAGTCAAATAACATGGAATAGATAGAGCATAAGCCCTGTGAAATGCGGTGATAAAGACAGTGGTCTCTCAAAGGAGGGACTACTCCATATAAAGTTAAAGCATTCACAATGCAGTGTCCTGTCTCCCCGATAAAATCTCACTGGTATTGTAAATACTTTAAATATGACCTGATCTTCACCAAAGGTAGTCCATGAGGAAGTGTGTGTGAAAAGCACATCACTACTCACGAGTAGGGTGTTCCTTATGCATGAACATATGATTGCCTACTGGGTGCCTCGATACTCTACCATGCATTTGGTTCTCTTGGAAAAAAGGAGTTGTATATAAACGTGAACATAATAAGAATAAAATGTCCACTACCCTGAACGATGGAAGTACCGTCATGGGGAGTGGGGGTGGGTAAGAGTGTTAATCTCATCAATTTGTTTGTACCTTTGAAGTCAGGCACTTGTTTCCGATTTTTGCAAACAATTGCTATACACAAGTATTTCATCTGACAAAGTACAGAATGGTCCTATAAAGACAATTGTCCCCATTGCTCAGCGTTTCTCTGCTTAGAATATAAGGTGAGCTGTGCGCATTCATTCTTTTATTGCCAATTTTGACAAAAGTCAGTGTGGTCTCAATTAACTCATTCCACCCTGATAGAAAACCTAGTTAACAGCTTTCCTTGGCGTGCCCAGAGCGCACAAAGGAAACCTGTTGACCATGGACATATAATTTGGAAAGACCTTCCAAGCAAGTTTCATCCAGAATTTTTAAAAAATCCCTAAATTAGAAAAATACGATTAGCAGATGACATTTAGATATTAGCGGGGAAAAGCGTCATTAGGGTGGAATGAGTTGATATACAGATACCAGATTCATATTCTTTGTAAACCACACTATCATTCAAGTACCAGCATGCATACATGTAGTTTCAGATACCATAAGAATGATCCGGGTCAACAGCATTCTTTGGCATCCTTTGGGTGTAATGGGCTCAAAGTACACCAATGAAAGCTGTTGACTCAGTCAAACTTGACACTGAAACAGGCAAGTTATATTTGTCTGAAAATGGAGTTTCTTTGAATCTTCTAGACATACATTGACAAAATTCATTCTATGCAGTGGATACGTCTCAAACATATTTTCCAATGGATATCTTACACTTTTTAATGACCGTAGTAAACATGAGATATCAGGTCCAGTTGCTCAAGCCCAATATCAAGCATTATGGTTCACTTCAAATCATTCTTCCTTGCAATGGGCTGCAGCAAAAACTGTCTCAAAAGACAAACGTTTTGGAATAGAAGGAACAAAATTACCGGTTTTCCTTTGTTATCTTTACAGTATCGACCCTCTTTAAGCAAAAACTCCTTGTATTCACCCTCTGGGGTCAAGTAGTTTTTTGTATTATTATGGATGTCAATGAAGATTTTGTTTTCAGAACCAAAAATTGTGTGCATGGGGAAGCAAAACCAGACATGCTTACATCCAGTAAAACATCTTTTATATAATTAGTCTACATATCTAAGTATAGCTTTCCTGTGTAAACCCTGGACAGTAGACACACAGAGCATATCAAGGAAATCGAACCATTCGCATTCACATTGCCCCAATGTAAACTGTCATTGGTCTCGATGTTTTTACTTCAGTTTTCCATTGACAGAAAACATTTTTGGTCAAAATGTTTGATAACACCTGTTATGATGGCATGCCCCAAGTCATCATTTCCCTTGGCACAGATTCTACATATTGTACCGACCCTGCACCAAGGAAAGCTGTTGACTGAGTTGTGTTCTAACCAGTAAAGGGTTAATGCTGACCTGGGGAATAATACACAACATTGAAACATCTGATAAATCTCTCAATCAGCCCACCTCCATGGAGATTGTCACTAAATATTGTCACCTCCCCTTCCCCAATATTGCCACATAACATTTTAACCACTGGTCATTTGTAGCCAGTTTGAGGTGCAGAGTGTTAAAATACAGACTAAAAGTGGCAAATGTTAACTGATAACTGCATTAGATGAGTCAAGACACTGTCATATACAAATGTATGTGCAGTCTGTAGTCCCTGTGCATACACAATTAATGCTTGTGATTCATGAATGACTCATTCTTTTTTGCTGTGACATTGTTGCTGTTCGTACACTTTTTTCCAATTTCCATTTTCAGCAAAAAATTTGAAAAAAAAAGCATGTCAAGTCAAGCATGTGTAGTTCCCAAGGAGAGGTCTTATCAAGTGTTGTCTTGGTAATAAATCTGTCTATTGTTGAACATTATTCTTCCATATTGTGATGAATATGTCACTTATTTATATCATAATTCCTACACTATAAAACAGATATTCCAGATTATTCTTAAAATGTTGAATATTCTTTGAAACATTACCAGACGTTCTTGCAGGCTACCACGGTAAACGGTATGTTGAGTATATTCTGGAAACATAAAAGGTAATTGGAATAAAACAAAAAAATTGTCTACATTTCAATCTACACAAAATATTAAAAGAAATGAAAAGCTAAATTGTTTGCAGACTGTATCCCAAGTTATAAGCTGAGAATCCCGTCTGTCCGACTCCTAACGTAACTCTAAATCATAATTTAGCAATTACATCTGATTTAAATCTTTATGGAGTAACGAAATCCATTTGTAAAGAAACATTTTAAAAACATAACTTACCACATTTGTTTCAAAATAGGTATAAACTTAACATATAGTATTTGAAGTGTACACATGCATACTAATGTCCAAGAGATTAGCGATGGAATGTGAGATGTCTCCAAACTGGTTAAATCTACTGACAAATCAGATTTGGGATACCTGAAAGTGTCTGGAACATTTTCTCTTTCAGGAAAAGGTGTCAAATCCCATTACATATGGTTCATGGGGTCTTTGTCACAGCTATTTATTGAGGCTGAGGTCATTAAATTAATATGGATAGGAGTAGACACTGACAAAATCAAATCTAGTGCTGAATCGGAATACATCATAGACTTACACATCAGAGAAAGGATATCCTCATCTCTTTCATTTCCATCTTTTTTAAGCAGTCAGCTTGTTTGTGAGGGGATATCAATAGTTCCTTGTACCTAAGATGGCATTTTAGCTGAACTTCCTTATCCCCATATTCCCATTTGACCCCTTAAAATCTCTCCCCCATCCAGTCCCTACATTCACTTGGTTAGCCCTGGACTTCGTATCGTACAATGCTGGACAACAAAGTGACATGAGTTATTCCGATGCAAATCGTGTAAATTGATGACATTAAACTTGTTTGCCTGCTTTGAATGACCTGGGCTTCTTCTTTGACAAACCTTGTTCATAACACAATCTTTCTGTTAATACCTCCCATGGGACCCCCAAAATTGTCTTATCAGGGACTGGTTTTGAATACAAAATACAATAGTGCTGCCATCTAGTGACTGGAATCTGTATCTATTCTTGCACAATTCAAACTAACCTAGATTATTGCGCGTTTGAACTTATTATCGGTCATTGGTCAAAAACTGCATCCATTGTTCAGAATCAGTCACAACAGCAGGAAATCATCTGTTCAGTTCATCTTGTAGAAATCATTAAAATTATGACAGTGTGAAATATGTTCTAAAATATAATGATCTTAAAGTGTTGGTCACTGTGCTAAATAACTATCAAGACTGTCGTAAAGTCTGTAACACTGCATGTGAACTGATTGACACTGGTATATTATTTGCTACACATGGAGTTCTTCAAGTCTAAGTTGATTCACCTGCCTCATACTACTATTGGGTAAAATGATGGTTTCAACATCCTTGGAGATTGCACAAGTCTTATCTGAAGAACCTCAAAGGCCAACTAGGGTGTAGAAAACATCTTTGCTCTATTCTATTATGCTTACGTATGGTAATTAATATGGTAAGTAGAATAATTTTTCCAGAAGGGAGCCTTTTGGTTGTCAGGTCACAGGCCACATCTGGTGCAGAGTACAATCCGATTTCTGACATTATATGCCTTTTTAGTTTGACTTCGTATCAGTAAATGAGGGCCCAATAGAGAATTAAATATTATAAAATACACAGTTTTTGTTCCAACTGTAAAGGGGATGTCACCAGCATGAAAGCATTATTTAGTCTGTGGCTCTGGATAACATTTGAATGACTCAAAACCACTGCTCCTGTTGAGACTTTAATGTGCTGCCACCTTGTGATAACTGCTGCAAACAGTGGTCACTCAAACAATGGTTGAGAATCAGGTACTACGACGAAATGATCACTAATCAATACACATTAATGCAAGGACCTGTCATCTGTAAGCTGTTGTAACCCATCTGACGCACTGACATATTCTATTTCACATTGTATATCAAAACACAAAAGTGTTACAGCTTGACATGAAAGGCACATGCACACACACTGAAAAGGATAATACCTTCAGTCTATATATCTAATAATTGGGTTATCTCACAGAGATAAAAGATTAACACAATGTTAAAGTTCCATATGTTCTTACTTAAAAATCATCCAAATTGGTTTATCTGCGAAAATGTAAATCACAAACCATGCTTTGTTTGACAAAGAATATGGTCTCATCAACTGTCTCAGAGTAATTCTTTGAAAAAAATGTACATCTTTGCCGCTGTTTTTTTAAGGGAAAACCTAAAATCACTCGTGTAACTTCTGACAAAAGTGTCACCCATGGCATGTTCATTCAGTGATTCAAGAGTTTGTGTACTCCCTCAACACAATGGGACTTGTTTGACAAGCAGAATGGCTTGCAAATTTGTGGGATCAACATCACATGCCCAATGGCAAGTAGTACAGGTGCTTTTGGGTTCAAGAAATACTTATAGTCAAATAATCTGTGAGAGTCCCATGCCTGTTGTTGTAGTTTATGAGTTTGTGTACACCCTCCAGACAGCGCCACCTGTTTGGCGTGGTCTGTGGATGTGTGAGAATGGTGTAGCAAGTCCACTGATCCATAATACGGATGTTTCTTGGTTTAGCAAACAGCCCTCCTGCAAATAAATAGCAAACATGATAATAAAATATCTGCCACAATGTCAGATATTGGAAATTGATCAGATTTCTTTGGTCCCTATGTGGGTCAACTTTCACACCATATTGATTCTGGTGGCAACATAGAGTGCGATATCCCAATTTTCTTGTTGCAGGGATTTCTATCAATGTATGTATTTGAAAAACCTTGAATTAATTGTGGGATGTCAATGTCAGGAAGGAAACCTAAATGTAACCTCTTTATGAGTTGTTATTCACGTGCATGGTCATAAAAAACATGTTTTATTCAATATACACTGTGTGTACATGTAGTGTTATTACCCAGTAAAGTCAGTCTTCGAAGATTAACCCTAGGGATCATACTGTAATTCCGGTTAACAAAGACAGTCTCTTGTTGAAGGTAAAGTTAACCCTTTTCCGCTCAAATCGCCCAAAAGTCTCCGGAGGTAAATAATCATCTGTCCCAATGTTTTTACGAAAAATTATCATCACTAGAAAACATTTTGCTGCGATTTGCATGTAAGATCATTCTTAACGTCGCACCCTAGGTCAGTAGCTTCCTTTGGCATGGGTTTGGCACAATGCGCCCACCATGGAAAGTTATAGACTTAGTTGTCCTCTGACCAGGAATTTGTCAATGTGGAAAGTACAAAGCAAAAAATCTCATTAGGTGACTTTGTGGGACACAGTGGTTCCGAATGTGAGTGGTAATTTAAAATCAGGACCATGGTCCTGCTATATACTCTGTACATGTGCAAAAAAATTATTTTGAATGGATGGAAGGTACCACTGAAACAACCAGCAGATCATTGACACTTTCCTGGCCAAACTCAACCTGATCATTTGTCAACAACTTTTTTTACTTGCTCCTGTGGGGGCAATGCACCCAGAGTTTGCCAAGGAAAGCTGCTGACCTGAGGCATATGGTTCTGCCAAAGGTTTCATGCAAACTTTCAAAAACAATCTGACCGCACAAATCAGATATAAGAAGAATGGGTATTCCTATTATTATTATTATTATCATCATCATCATCATCATCATCATCATCATCATCATCATCATCATCATCATCATCATTTGTTGTTGTTATTATTATTGTTCTCACGTCTGTGCACTTTGGGGCATTTTGAGCCAGAAAGAGTTAAGCCTAGTAGACAACTATTAGTAGCAAGACTCATAACTGTACCTGTTGTAACTGGCTGTTGGTGGACCATATTGTCTCATGATCCTGCTTGTAGAATGCTGCCAGGAACAAAAGGTTCAACAATAAAATTCAATGAAATTACACATTATTTGCTTCACTCATACACTGAGTTTGCATTGGAGAGGAGACCAGACAGTTTTCTGTGATGCTCTGAACAGAAGCTGTAAGGATCTTCAAAATTGTAGAATTTAGCCATGTTCATTCCAGAAGAAATTCAAAATGACCGACAGCACATTCCATATGTCTTGATAACCTTCAAGTGAAACTAAAAGCAGATTAAAATGCATGTAGTCACAAAATCATGCCAAGAGGCGAGGAAATGCAAATGCAGTAAAAACAACATAGAGACGGTCAATAAATTGCTCAGCGTCAGGTGAATCATATTTGTAGGTGACATATCGAGTTACCATGATGCTGTCTCCTTTATGCTAACTTGAAGAAAATTAGGCACGATGCCATCTACAACATGGCCCAAGCTTCATTTGTATTTCAGCATCATATTGCATCATATTATCATTTTTTTTCAGAGCCCAAAAAGTCAATTTAACTCATGTTATACCAGTGACAGATTTTCCTGCATCCGTGCAATTTGATCAGAATAATAAGAGAAGTTAGCTATTGAAATCTCTCGTAAAGCGAGCTTTTATTCAAGCACCACCATACCCACCATTGTCCAAAGCAAAAATTTGTCGATTTTGTGGCATATCATGCTCCGGCTACTGGAAGGGCAACTAGAGCAGCAGCACTCGCCAGAGAACAACAAAACGCCTGATGAAGGCCTGTTACAGTTTCACATCTCACGGGTTAAAGGCAACACGTCGGAGTGGCGTATGAAAGCGGACAACTCCAGGCACCTGATTTATCGGTAGAAATGTGTCCTGCATCGGTCTGCGATGCAATGCATTATTAAACAGAGACTAAATTTAGATTTCAAATCTAAATTTAAAACTACCTTGGCAAGATTGGTTTGCATCAAAGTGCCTACTAGGCGTGAAAATGTTACTCCTGGGTAATCAAGTCATGCAACATTTGCCTTTTTCTTCCCCAATGACATTTTACACCAAAGATGAAAATTCCAATTTGCCATACAGTGTAACCAAACTTGTAAAACCATAATTTGATGGCAAAAAGGAAACCCCAAAAGACATGTGACTACAAGGACTTATGGAGTGCCAAGTGTAACATCATTGATGTGTGCACGAAATCGTAATACTTTTCGTTGACGGAATCACAACAGGATTCACAAAAGGGTATGCAAATTACTAAATCGAAGTCCCACCACGAAATTAAACTACTCTTACTATTTTGGGGACAAAACTGGAAGAAAAAAGTCACCAAACTGAAATTATTTCACAAAATCCAACAAGATTTTTGAATTTTGTGCACGAAATGATAATAGTTTAGCGATTTTGTGCACAAAAAGGTATGTTATTATGGATTAAGTTCACAAAAGTGTAATCTTTTATCAATTTCGTCCTCAAAAATTGGGATGTACAGAATTGTTGAATATAGCAATTTCGTCCACAACATCGTTAAGTATATTACTTCTGTCCACAGAATCCCATAATTTATCAATTTTGTCCACAGAATTGGGTAAGGTTTTGAATTTCGTCCAAAAAATCTTAAAGCTTCGACATTTTGTCCACACAATCCAGTTTTTGATCAAATGTTGTGCACAAAATTGAAAAACATGTCACGTAATCCATATGCTATCCAATTTTGTGCACGAAATTGGAAGAACTTTTCACAAAATTCATAGTTTACTTTATTTCGTACACACAATTTGTGAGAGTATAACTTTTTGTTCACTGAAATATAAAGAGAATACAATTCTGTCTACAGAATCGTTAAGTTTCTCAATTTCGTACACGAAACATCACAAAACTAACCATCAGAGTCCCTTGGTGGCCTAACCGTTTCCATCGATAAGAAGATTTGAATTTCGTGATAATAATTTTGACAAAATTGAAAGGTTCTTTGATGCATGGACAAAATAACAAACTCAAATACAAAAGTGAAAACCTTATTCCATTTCATGGACGAAATTCAAAACTATGCCCACAGAAATGAAACAACGGGCTTTAATAAATTCTGTAAAACTGATTGGATTTTGTGATTTTCTTTCCCAATTTCGTCTGCAGAATCATAAGGGGGTTACAATTTCGGGAAAATTTGTTCAATTCAGTGACTTGTATATTAGAATTTCTTGGACAAAACAGATAAATTGATTGACAATTTTGTTGACAGAATCGATATGGATTTTCTACAGAATCATACGTTCATTCAATTTCATGGACAACACCGGTAGACTTACAGGATTTTGTTGAAAAAGTGGTAGCTTTACTTGAACTTGTGGACGTAATTGATAAACTTACTCGACTTCGTGAATTCAATTAATAAAGATATGGATTTCGTGTACAAAATTGATATGCTGAACAATTCTGTGGACGAAAATGTTAGAGTTTATGGATTTCGTCCACAAAATGAATTAAACTTGGCACCCCATGCACGTACAATGAAAATATAGTATTTCTATGTCAGTAATGGTTTAACACAACTAAAAATCATACAACTTGTTGATCTTACGTGTACTGAGGATACTTCCAGTGTGAAGCTGATGTTGTTAATATAGCTTTCATTAGCGTATCACCATGATATAAGTGTCTATCACAGCAACACTGCCCACCTGCCTTGTGTTGTCACATTTTGGCCAAAGTAGTAAATCAGGGATACATTTGCTTCAGACTTGACATACAGTGTGTTAGCATTTTGATGTGGGTGCAATCACCTCGGTACCCAATCGGTTACTTTTGTAAATGAAAAAGGTTGGATTGATCATGTGACAGATAGTCACATTCTTTAGTGTAAGTGATACATACATACACTAACATTTGATGCAGAAAAAATGCATTATTTTGGTAAAAGTATACAATTAAATTTTAAAAACAAGCTGATGATAATCATTCCTTGTGTTGCCCAATTCCATAAGTACGTGTACATATCAGTTAGCCAAACATACAATGTACACACACTACCATGAATGTATTTGTTTGTTGGTTACCTGTGAGCAAAGGTGTCGGCGTTAAATATGATTGTGCAAACGTAACTTGTTTGAAGAAGCAGTCAGCTGGGACAAGAACATACAGGACAACACAATGTATGCTGCACACATTGTATGCAATCGCCTAGGACCAGTCAGACAATGTACCACAGGCATTCTATGCAGTCGCCTGGGACAAATAGGATAATGTGCTACAGACTTTTTCTGCAGTCAATGTGCTACAATGTATGTAGTCAGCTAAGACAAGTAGGACAATGTGCTACAGACACTGTATGCAACCAACTGCGACAAGTAGGACAATGCACTAGAGTCATACTATGCTATCAACCGAGACACTTTAGGGCAATGTGGTACAGAGATTGTATGCAGTCAGAAGAGACAAGTAGGACAATGTGCTACAAATATTGTATGCAATCAACTGGGACTAGTAGGAAAATGTGCCACAGACATTGTATGCAGTCTGCTGGGACAGGTATGCAACGTGCTACCGTGTATGCAGTCAGCTTAGACAAGTAGGACAATGTGCTACAGACATCGTATGTAGCCAGCTGGGACAAGTAGCAGAATGTGCTTTATTGCAGTCAGCAAGGACTACGGGACAATGTGCTACAGCTTTGTATACAGTAAGCAAGGAGATGTAGGGCAATGTAGTCCAGATATTGATACAGTCAGCTTGATAAGTATGGGATAATGTGTTACAGATATTCATAAAGTCTACTGGGACAAAACGGAGACTGTGTTAGAGGCAGCCAATGCAATCACCTGATACAAGTATGGCAATGTGCTACATACATTGTGTGTCGTCATATGCAGTCAGCTGGGACAAGTACATAGGACAATATGCTACAGACATTGTATGCAATCAGCTGGGAGAAGTACCCAGGCCAATACACAACAGACACTGTATGCAATCAGCTGGGACAAGTAGGACAATTTGGTACAGACATTGTATGCAGTCACCTGGGACCAGTTAGACAATGTGTTGCAGTTGTTGCACGGTGTGCCATCTTAATTATCTTCCATGTACAGAAATTGGGAATTGCGCGAATTGGTTAATAACATGATCTCTTTATTCAATAAACGAAGAAGGAAATGAAGAAGGAAGGCATGGAGGGGAAGATAAAAGTAATTTCAAACAAAAAAAGAAGAAAGTACATATAAAACATTTGCTTGGTACCTAATTTCTGCTTGTATATACATACTTACATGCATACATACATACATACATACATACATACATACATACATACATACATACATACATACAATTAAATACAGTGGCCACTTTGAAGCATGATTAAGCAAAATCAGTCCCCAGAAGTATCCCTGTGTGATTTTGAAGCAATTTGCTTACTGGCTTGAAGATGTTTTTTGCAATAATACTGGAACATAACCGATTGAAGAACTTTGGGGGGGGGGGGCACCCATCAATGGAGTGCAGAGATGCCAACTGTCCCTCATAGTCCCTGATGGTCGTGAAAACTTGTCCCTGAACTAAGACTCTGAATGTTGGTATCCCTGACGGTGCACCCGAAGCAAGTTTGAAGTAGATATGACCAACAGTCAACCACAAAAACCCACAGATATAGTCAAGCCCATTAGTGCCACTTAATTAACCACACTATGACATTTACAGTTATCAATAAACATATATTTCAAAATGTGTCAAATGTCAGGAAATGTTAATGGCACCGACTGATGCAAATATTGAGTGGAGATTGAGTCAATCTACACTATAACCAACTTCAAAGAGAATCCAGTGTTTGGTTTTGAAACAAAGGGACACCTGTTGGACAAATTAACATGAAGACGTATCCAGGATGTCCCGCTGTGATTTCAAAGCAACTGGCCATGCATTTTTAGAGGTTCATTTACTAGAATAATCAATGAAATCAACTAGATATAAATTTAGATACGGGTAAATATTAACGCTGGGTATGATTGACACAACCTGAAACCAACTATGACGTCACAAGGCAGTCCACAAGTCAAGCAATATTTGAAGTGGTTAAGATCCAGTATGCACTACCTGGTAAAGTGGCCATCTTTGTTCTGACCGGCATTGTTCCTCTGACAGTTTACATTCCCCGATACCTTGATATATAATCAGGGATTGGTCAGTATGTCTCTTCAAATGAATACCCTTTGATAACCCTCTCATCTTCTCTCTCCAACATAAGGGCTGCAAAGGGCACCTTCCTGTCTTTCAGGTTAGTATACATGAACAACATTGACAGGCCGAGTATATACCCAAATTTCCTGATTCCATCACTAGATTTACATGTATGCCCTGTAAAATGCACTTTTTAGGTTAGAATCTGAATGACTGAACAACTTTCCTGATACTAGTAGGTTTTGTCCCCAGGGTCTCATCTACAAAATCATCTGGAAAATAAACAAATTAAAGTACATGACATTTCAAACATGGACATGTGGGAAAGGGTTAATAAAAAAATATCTTTGGCATTTCTAGTAACTCATCAGTGTGTGAGGTCCCGGAACAAGGCTTTGGTAATTGCAATTCTGATGCATGTACATGCAATACAGGACATTCATATGCATGTAAAAAACGGATCCCTTTATCAAACAGGGCAAAATGTGTTGTTCTTGCAACAACTAGCCAACTGGGTATAAACTGTTGTGAAAATCACATATGTGCTGCACACACATGTTGAGTTTCCATGATGGCATCTTCCTCTGTTTGGAATAAGTAATAATATTTACTGAAAATGTTAGTGACACCCTTGCTGCATCCATCAATATGCCTCTATCATAGTGAATGATTGTTATTTTTGCCATTCAAGAGGGTAAGAAATTTTGGCCAGAAATTAATGTCCATGCCTCGTGTTGGCTTAAACTGTAGTATTGATCAGAAACTAAAATGTCTTCAAAATAAACCTGAAACCTTAAAAAGGTCAAGGTCACTTGTTTCTCTGCATATCTTTCCTAGGTACGCCTACATTTCATGAACTGCCAACACTTTCATCAAGATATGCATGCTTGGGTTTTAAGTTAGGAAACAAGCCTGCCCCCTGCAGAATACCCCAAAGGTCACAAGGAATCATTCTTCTTCCAATTGCCACACATGAGGTTATACATGATCATGCATGATGTAAAATATCATTGGTGGCTTCTAATACTAGATAATCAGACAGCAGAAATGAGAAACACCATAGGCAAAACAGGACAGAATGATATATGTGTAAGAGTTTTGAAAAAATGATGCCACAAGTAATGTATAAGTTCATTGCGTTCCTTTGCTCAATTAATGAAGAAACAACTTCCATGTACAACTCACAGCTCACAATTTGCGAGGACTGAACTTTAAAACAGCCGTACAAATGAGTGTTATTACTCTACAGGACTTGAAGGGTCTTACATGTCAGCAAAAATACACTGAATCTGCATTTTTTTCTTGAAAAAAAGCGTGTAAAAGCCTGACAAACATGACAGTGTTTGCAATTTATATGAAGCCAAAGCAACATTTCATAGTAAGTTTGTAAAAAAATGGGGACAGCTATTCTCTAAAAATATCATGGCAACTTGTCTGCTGTAGTATAAACAAAGCATTAGCCTGTCACTTTTTAATGATGTCTAAAAATGATGTATATGTTCTGATATCCTGCCTTATGGGGACGAAAAGAGCATGTCTTTGTAATAGTCATTCATGAAAATACAAACTTGGGGTGGTGGTGCAAAAACACCTTTATGAAACAAAAAAATATGATGTCCTTTTACAAATAACGTATATTGTACTACAAACCAACTCTGTCTCAGATTGGTCTGACAAAGTAGCCCAATGATTCCAGCACATGTGCATACAATTTCATTTAGAAGTGAGACTGAGACAAATTGGCATTCAGCAAGAGAAGCACCTGGTTAAGCAAAGAGTCCCTGGAGTTCCTTCACAATCACGGGCATATCCCTTTTGGTCCCCGTAACCTGTTGTCTTGTGTTCCTGTTGTATCACTATGTCTCCTACAGCTTATCAATGCCAATGATAAATGTCTTGCATGCTGCTGCCATTGTGCTTCGTGTTTGTATGCTATCAAATCTATAAAGAAGTGTGTCTCAGGTAATGGCCGTGGCTACTAAGTCGACATTGCCTGCCTGCACGACTGCCATGCACACTCTTAACAGTCTACTTCATGGGAATCCTGTGATTTCTGACCAGGAATTCTGTGATACCCTAGATGGGGATCATAAAACCTATTACAAAAATTGCTTTTACTGAAGCTTAAAATATATCTTATATTGATCTAAGTTTACAATGATGAATGAATTAAGGTTATTGCATGTGACATACAGTGCAGCATCAGACGGACCTGTCATTCTATTCCATTATATCACCTGGCAAATATTACTCAAAGTGTCGTCTGAATGGATTTAAAAAAACAACAACCCCGGTTGTTCTTTAAAATAGCGATGCATATGCTCTAACATGATGAGTATAAAACTTGATCATTTATAACATACAAAGGCCCTTTACACTGGTTCATTTGTGCTTAAAGTCCAGACCTGAAGACTTTTTTGCTCAGTTCTTCTTCAGTACGGATTCCCATACACATCTATAAATTTAGTCCAGAAACACACTGAAAAAAGGATTGCAAAGCTCTCAGTATGTACAGCATAGCCACTTATTTTGCAGGTATATATTATTTAATGAGTAAGGCCAACTCCCTTGCTATGCACATGTAGACAAGTAGCTCGCGACTTTCAGTGTGGGTGACAATCCTTCTGTCTAATTACATAGGAGATAATTAAGTAGCAAAAACTGCATTTTAAATGTTAAATCTAATTTGGCATTTACATGTAGAAATAAGAATGATCAATTACATTGTCGAAAGTGACAAGATTTCTACTGAGTTGTATGGGATAGGTGGCAGCACTAGACAGTTGACGCAAATTACAAATTTAACCATTTCTCACACAGAGCTCCAAGTACACAATTCAATCTTCTACTTGTACTGAATGTTTGAATTTCGTGTGCTACGATAAAGACTACTTTGACACCATTTGCATGCAAAGTAACTGATTAGAGTATGTACATTGTGGTTAGAATATATCCTGTTTGGGAGAGAATGGAACCACTAATGTTATAAGATATGAGAAAACTATGGTTTTAAACACCATTGTCAGGAATTGGATTTTATATTTTTGTAGCAGCCATAACGAATGGCACCCTGTTCTGTGCATGCCACAAGGCACATTTCGACAAATATGCACAGGACGTCCCAGGTATTCATAAAGACCGTAAATCTATGTATTCCCAATTCATGAAGTTCCAGGGCAAAATTGTTTTATTTTAATTTATATTTCTGAAAATAAATATGCGAGAAAGGGACACAATGCCCCCCCCCCCAAAAAAAAAAAGAAGAAAAAAAACACTGTCAAAGTTAGCTTAAGGGAACTCTGCTGTGGGAGAGAACTTTACAGGATGAACAGACACCAGCTGCCTTCCTCTCATATTTTCTGATGATCGGTTTATATGCAGAAAACATGGTGATGTTATGAAATGTGGCTTTCATTAAGATAATGTACATGATAAAATATTGATTGTTAATACGTCTAAGCAGTGTTTTCAGCAATACATGTACATGTAGAATATGCTTCCCAGTGCTCTCTTTGGCATAGACATATTATATCAATGAAACATTGATAACACAAATACATGTGTTCTATGCAACTAAACATATGGATTAGAGTAGAGTATGGACCAATACATGCGAGACATTTCTCTCCCAAATATAGTTGCATAAATAAGTCAGTAAAGCCTCGATCAATTGGTGCATAAGAAATACACCAGTTTTGCAAATACCTTGCAATGTGTACTGTAAAGTTAGTCATATCAATTCTTTGTCATTTGAAATGCACAGGCTTGAAGGTACTGCTTAGCTCAATCCCTTATGTCCGGTGAAAGTGCCATGGCACTTTATTTATTTATTTATTTATTTATTTATTTATTTATTTATTTATTTATTTATTTATTTATTTATTTATTTATTTATTTATTTATTCATTTATTTATTTATTTATTCAATTCAGTTATTTATTTTTTTTTTAATCACTCGTTTAATTTCCTTAAGACCATTAGACCTTTGGCCACAATGTCCTCAGTTATTTCACTTTAAACCCATCCTTTTGTAACGAGTTGATGATGTACAGGCTACGGCTGGCCCCCAACAGACAATTACACAATTCGTGACAGCGGCATGACAATTCCTGTAAAATATACCAACAATAAACTTCCGGGAATTCTTCTGTAAAGTTTACAGAAAGCTGATTTTATTGATGTATCAGTCAGTTACGAAGCATAAATTTTGCGGGTATACTGATTGCACACTATACTTGCTGACTGAATTACCAGGTATAACACAAAGATGCAGACAATGGACATTTAAGCAACTGCAACTATCTTGCGCAAACAAGAAATTAATCGGGTTGATTTAATGAGGGTAATATTATCTTCTATACAGATAGCCCACGCTTTGTGAAGGCCTTTGTAATATAAGACAAGCTTTGAAATGGGCAAACTCCCCAGTTGTAACTTGAAATATTTGCATGTTCAGTGCATGTTGTGTTTTTAGTAAAGGCTGAGACTAACCCTGACATATCTGTATAACATTAATGATATCCTTTTAAACACTAAAATATCTCTTTCTGCATTGTTCTTAAGCTGGAGTGCTCTTTGATTCATAACTAAGAAAAATAAACAACAACAACAACAAAAACAAAACAAAAACAAAACAAAAAACAACAAAAAAACAAAAAAAACAAAAAAAAAACGAAAAAAACAAAAAACAAAAAAACAAAACAAAAAAATACAAAGGAACCCCCCCAACTAATCAGAACATAGGATTTCCCTTGGACATATAATTACTATAGAAGGATGTACCACATGCATAAATGTTAGTTACATTCAAAGAGTCTATGGTGACTGATTTGCTATACACATTCTGTTAATAGAATGTTAATGTGTATCATTTCATCAAGAATCAAGTTACATGTATTATCAGTGTACCATAACAAAGCGATTATGACCACATGTAACATGAACATCCCAGTGAAGTACCAGATGGATTCTCACATAAAACACATGTGGTCATCAGTTGCAAGAACTTACTGGGCAGAAGCACCGTCTGTAAACACTGACTGTTGTTGCTGGAGAGAGCCATATTAGCTACACACAGCATGAGCTGAACAGTAAAACACAAGGTTTATCATTGTCAGGCCATGTATATGCATTAGAGCTTCCTGGCGCTAACCGAAGTGGCCTATACGCTACTTCAATTTGCAACACCATAAATTTATTATATGATGTGCCATGACTGCAATACGCATATTGCAGGCAACTATATTATATGTAGCACCACATGTGCAGTGACAATGATAGGCACGTTACCAGATACAGGAAAATGCCCCATGAAGCACGTTCTGTAAAGTGATGTACCTTACTTAACATGTAGTCGTATCTACGAAAATTTCTAATCTATTAAAATGTGCCACGTAGCACTTAGTATATACACCACTAAACCTGTTAACTAATCTATCCTTCCAAGTCAAGATACATGCAATATAATTGTGATGTATATCACCGTAAATGAGCCACAGTAGCGCCTGAAGACTAAAACGTAGTGAACTCAGATACCCCAAAAAGTTTGTGCAATGCCACCTTATATGTATGTATGCATGTATATCAGAATGTATGTGCGGGATGTATAAATGTACGCATGTATGTATGCATAAATGCATGTATGTATGAATGTATATATAAATGCATGTATATATGTGGAGGTCAGTGATGAAGAACATTAATTGCACGCAAAGAATCTGTCATCTGCTGGTCCGATTGGTTGCAGTGTTCGAACTGTGAACATAATAAAATTAACCACATGGATACTTTTTTTTTAAATGAACCACATCACACTGGGAAAAAAATCAAGATTTTCAGATTGAACTAAAGTGGATTTATCTGTTCCTAAATGCAAGAGAATTGGCAGAAGCTGCTTATATTGAGACGCAAGCTCTGTGTGCTAGAGAGAGTATACATGTATCCCCGGGTCACCAAATAAAAGCAGTGTAAATTTCTTGCAGGTTTTACTGGATCAGAGCTTTATATATTGAATTCATATACTGTACATTACAGATACAATCTTGTCATGGCCATCAACTATTCCTGTTTCCCTGCTCCAACACTGTAGACCAGTCACTAAACAACATTTACATCTGTGTAAATGTCATACATCTATATGTAGATGTATCCCTAACTAGAAAAGAGGTATAAGAAAGGCCATAACTTCGCACGAGAAAAGTACCCAGGGTGATCCAAAATTTTAGGTACATGTACATATACTCTGGCCATGAAAAAGGTATGTACCCCTTTCATGCCTGTGTTTTGAAACTTCTGTGAACTTGCATAGATTGATGTATAAAAAGGTATGGTCCAACTATTTTAAATACATCTTTGTCAAGCCCCTACAGTTACACTAACAACCTGCATATATACCAGTTTCACGGTTGGACAAGAAAACCATACATTCTGTCCATTAAAGAAAAGTATGTACCAGGTACCTTTTCATGCATTGTGGCTAACGCATTTGGACAGGATCAAATTGAAATCAGTTATGATAAAGGCATGCTAAAGACGTGGAAATGAGCATGTCTGCATCAAGGCATGAAAAAGGCATGCTTGAGGCATGGGAAGAGCATGTCTACATCAAGGTACATGTACGCATGTGTAGAAAATTCATGCATGAGGCATGGGAAAACATACCTGCATCTGGGCATGAAAAACGCTTGTATGAGGCTTGAAAAGAGCATGCCTGAGGTTTAGAAAGGTGCACTCTAGACATGCAGATACAGTGAAACCTCATTATAATGATATCATCTGTTCCCTGAAGTTGTGTCAGATACCTGAATATGTCAGATAAATGAATCACAGAATATAGAAAATGTACTTTTTGTTCGTTAAAATGTGTGTCGTTAAGTGAATATGTCAGATGTCTGAGTGTCCTTGTAATGAGTTTTGACTGTAACATGCTTGAAGTTAGAAAAGGTACAGTATGGTTATAAGTATGTATATATATATATATATATATATATATATATATATATATATATATATATATATATATATATATATATGCTTTCTTGGTTTGTTCCTGTTGGGTTTGCCTCTTTAATTTGTTATGTATTTATTTTTATTGAACATATGTTATAATAGAGAAATATTGTGTTCGTCAACTGAGCCACAAAAGCCTATATTCCCCCCTCCCCTTCTCCGTGTAGCTTGTCTG
Organism: Hermodice carunculata; assembly: GCA_964020975.1. Lineage (NCBI taxonomy): Eukaryota > Metazoa > Annelida > Polychaeta > Eunicida > Amphinomidae > Hermodice > Hermodice carunculata. Next base: position 144,287 of record CAXHWN010002287.1, read on the forward strand.
TCCAAGGTCATAACATAACTTCAGCCTTTAAAATTTCGTGCATACTTTACGGGAACTTATTTGTAAATTGACATGCCTTCTTATATGTAAGTTTCCAGTGCCAATCTGCCTACTGAAGTGAGCAGTTTTAGCCATATAATTCATATCCCTACAACAAAAATGTGTGGCGTGACTTGTAATATAATTAACGTGACAGCCATTGCCGTTATTGTTGTGTAGAACAATTTAGTTAACATTCATGTATATGACCATAAAAGATGACTTCATGACATTTATAAACAGCGCCCATCTGGTCTTTTCTTCTCATGCAAAACAATGATAATTTTACACAACATTCCTGTGGTTCTTCGTGATGGGCATGCACCATTTACAATTATATTAATCCTTTGTGCATTACAAATGGTCTCCCACACAGCCAGACTGGCCACTTTTATACTGGGGCATAAATATGTACCTTCATGGTCAATAATTGACATATTGATGAATCAATGAAAGGTTCCTGTCAGATGTAGATGATATTGAACCAGTTCTGAGATTTATATTCAAAAAGCGTCGTGTTGTGGACTTCTCCCTTGGGTACAGTGCACGTGTATGTCTTTCAATGCAAGTTTGAACAAAGCTGATGTAAATAGAGCAAAGCTGAGCTGAAGTTTGAGCTAACAGTATGTGGATATCATTGACTCGGATACTTGACCTAGTAACCTACTTATACTAAAAATGCACTTCACATCTGACTGATGTGTGAGGATTCTTAAACACAGAATGAAAATGTAACACAGGCCGAATTCAAATAGTAAACTGATATGGCTGTGACCTAGACACTTGATCCACTTTTATTACATAACAAACATTTGTCCTGAAGCCTGTGTATGTGAGGTATCGTGAAACAAAATTAAAGTACAAGGTAGTTAAAGCCCGGAGATGAATATTTCATGAATCTTTCCTTGCGACCCACGGCCTGTGCATGTGCATGACCTGATGAACTAATTTTGTTGTGTGACGTATAGGCAAGACTGATATACATGTACACATGTATGTCTGTCTGAGCTTTCATGTCACAACTTAAAAGCACAAGATAATAGCCTGGTGTTGAATAATACATATTTATTGTATTTGTGTCTTTTTGCCCAGAACCACTTCCTAGTAGTCAATATCCTATTCCGCAGTTCGAACTCTTTACTCTCCATAAGCTAACCTGTCCCTGTCTAACCTGTATACATATGGAATTACTATTGTCTATATTGCACACGTTCCTCTGTAAAATTTTGACATAGGCTGTATCAGCCCAAATAAATTAAAGGGTCTTCAGCGGGTAACTACTCAACATGTTTCGGAGCCTTTTACCCGTACATGTCTCTCTGAGTAGCGGCTCCTTGTCTAAGCTAAATATTCAGCAAAGACAACCCACATAATAAAGAATAAATAAGAATGTGGCAAATGATGAATTAGCTAAATACGTGAAGTTTTGCTTATAATTGCAGAGCTTCGTTATGAAAGAAGAACCCCTGTCAAACAAACCATAATTACTAAATTTGTATAGTACAGGTTCAGATAAGAACAATTTGACTTACCCCTGAACCAATATGTACCCTTTCTGGCTGGACAGTTTATCCTAGTTAAACCACCCGCCAGTGTATAACTGAAGTGGAAACAAGCTGGGGCCTTATATTCAGTCCCAGTGATAGTAAAATAAACAGTTGCAACTAGACCACCTGTACAAACCAAGGGAAATCCCAACAAGGACTGTAACAATGGACATCCTGCACCAGAAATGTAAAACAAACTCTGTGATGACACCTACCCCCCAAACAATTAAGCTCTATTTAACTGCCAACTCTGAGTCAATGTATCAACTTAATGTGTCAGGTTTGTGACATTTAAGAAAATACTGTCAATTTTGAGTAAATGTGCATTTAGGCATGTCAGAAAAGAATGAAAGTCATTAGCATTTATGTCAAAAAACATGTTATCAAAACAATTTTTCTTAACAGGATTTTGCGTACAATTAGGCAAGCTTGTAACTGTCGTCAGTAGCTGCTTGCTACCTATAGCCCCTGGGGGTTTGACCTAACAGAAAACAAGCAATCCTTAAATGTAAAAGTAGCAAAACCAACAAGTCTAAAAACTGTAAATTATTGTAGCCAAACTTTCTAATAATCTTTGGATATTAACTGCTAAATTATAGGGCAAGTCAGAAAAGAATGAAAGTCATTATTTGTACTTAAGTCAAGAGAATGCAACGAAAATGTAATATTTCTTAAGCAGATATCAAGCACAATTAGGCGAGCTTGTAACTGTCGTCAGTAGCTGCTTGCTACCTATAGCCCCTGGGGGTTTGACCTAACAGAAAACAAGTTAGCCTAAAATGTCTGAAAGGTGAACATTAAAACAGAATGATGCCAAAAGATAAAGTTAAGTAGCAAAACCGACAAGTCTAAAAACTGTAAATTATTGTAGCCAAACTTTCTAATAATCTTTGGATATTAACTGCTAAATTATAGGGCAAGTCAGAAAAGAATGAAAGTCATTATTTGTACTTAAGTCAAGAGAATGCAACGAAAATGTAATATTTCTTAAACAGATATCAAGCACAATTAGGCGAGCTTGTAACTGTCGTCAGTAGCTGCTTGCTACCTATAGCCCCTGGGGGTTTGACCTAACAGAAAACAAGCTAGCCTAAAATGTCTGAAAGGTGAACATTAAAACAGAATGATGCCAAAAGATAAAATTAAGTAGCAAAACAGGCAAGTCTAAAATCTCTAAAATTATTGAAGCCAAACTTTCTAACCATCTCGGGATATTTACAGCAAAATTTGTAGAAATATTTGATCAAAAGTACATCTTTGAATCCTCTTGACTCAAGTTTATTGTAAATAAATTTGGTTTTAGATGCAAAGTCCTGAAATTTAGAACAAATACGACCAAATCTCAAAATCTGTGACAAAAACGTATTATATCCAATAGTTTCCGAAATATTACTGTCCGGGAAAGGATAATTAACCACTTCAAAGTTAAACTCATCTATTTTGTGATAGACTTTTATACAAAACCTGTCATTAGTGACCTGAATATCCAAGTCCAAAAACACATCTCTGAAACCATCTGAATTGTTACCCTCCAAAGGGATATCTTTTGGGTAAATTTCTTTAGCAATTTCACTGAAATTTTGTACATTTACGCAAGCAATGTCATCAATATATCTTGCGTTGTTTGATAATTTTGTAGCCATTTGAAAGTCCTTTTTCATCAATTTATTCATATACTTAAATTCAAGCCAGGTTAAATATAAATCTGCCAGTAAAGGGGAGCAGTTGCTACCCATTGGAATGCCTTTTATTTGTTGAAAAACCAATGGTCCGCATTGAACAAAAGTATTATCCAAGAGAAATTTTATAGCATCTATCAAAGTTTCAACAGTGTAAGATTTAACGTTACTTTTTGAATATTTATTGTGTGACCAATATGCTTTCTTTGTATATGAATTAATATTTATGTATGGTTTACCATTATGTTTAAACATTTTGCTAATTAATTCTGAAAGTGAACTTTTGACTTCATCTATGGGTAGATTTGTGTACAGTGTAGAAAAATCAAAACATTTGATATTTTTTGCCTTTACATCTTTGATTTTAGATACAAACTGGGAAGAATTGTTAATACTCCAAAAACAATTTATTTCACAGTTTCTAGAAATTGCATTACAGTATTTACAAAAATGATTCCTAATTGCAGTCAAACACAATGTTACTTCTTTTGATAATTGCTTTGTAGTACATTTTGAAGCACCAGCTATGAATCTAGATTTAAAAGGGTTTTTATGTAATTTGGGTATCCAGAACAAAAGTGGAATAGAGGAGTCCTCTTCAGAAATTTTGATATTAAAATTCCTTTTCATCTCATCTTTATGTGTATCTATCAAATTATCAATGGATTGTTTGTGTAATTTATAAACGTCATTTCCTCTTATGTCTGAAATATTGTTTATACCAAGTTCCTTTTTCAAAACATCCAGATAATATTTTTTGCAGATGATCCCAAAATTGTTACCTGCCTTATCTATGTTAGTGACTACAAATCTATCTTGTAGTTCTTTGACTGCTTTAGAAACTTTAGGCTGTTTTAGATTAACCGTATTGAAATTCTTAATGTGGGATTTGTAACGATAAATTCTATTTCTAAATGTCATTTTGATCCAGATTTGTGACCTAGTGACCTAGATTTACTTCCTAACATGCATTTATTTCTTATTTTAAAGGGGCAATAACAATGAAAAAGGGACAAGAGCTACCAACACAAGATTTCCATCAAGGATTATAATTTGAGGAACATTTACAGATTATGAATGAACCCTTTAGCATGAATTTAGCAGCAGTCTAACAAAGTTTCCAGTTGTGCCACTTGTAGCCATGGAGAGCAATTTGTATTGCATTCAAGTCAAGGAAGAAGAATGTTAAAGCAGAGTGATGGATATGATTCATCATGGTGACTCAGACCTTTGATCTTCACCTTCGTTTGTTACATACCACACCCACCATTTCTGATACATGTATGTTTTAAGTTTTATGAACTACTTCTGTCAAATGTTTTTAAAAATGTGGTGCACGTAAATCAGTATTGCTTTTAGTTTCATAAAATTATGGCAAAGTTTAAAGAAACTGTGGATTGCACATGTGCATTGGCATTGGTTTGCCCATTGATACATAAATCTATATTTATAAATGGTTATCTATGAACTTCTTAAATGTAGCATAAAATTTAATGAAAATCACGACCTCTCAACAGTCAATTTCTGTGAAAACTTTGGTAAAGGTTTACCCAAGGTATTCCTGTATCAATATTCCAAAATAAACTCTCACTGATCGAAAAAAGCTTGCGGTCATTGCCTGAAGTGCTATGCAATCTTAAAGATACTTTAAACCTTTTTACAAAAAATAAGCCCAAAACTTCATTAAAAAAACAATTTTGAAAAATAAAAAAACAAACATAGAAAACTGGAGTGTGACCATTTGAACAACCTTGGTGCTGACCCAATGTTCATCCATATTTATTTTCAGGCAGCTTTGGCTTACGGTTTTGAAAAGTTGAAAAATTGAATTGTGCATGGGTGACATACAATGAACACTGGCCTTAGGGTGGTACCATAAGTTTGGCTGACTTGCCCAGTTGCCTGGCAAGTCAGCTGAGCTCAACATTGATTGCTATTCAACATGTTGAACAGATTCGCGACTTTTGCATGTGTAAATGTTAAATGTTCCTCTGAACCATTTTAATGATCAATTTCAGAATAAAAATTTAGGTTTGGGTGTTAAATAAACAGCAAATTCAAACCGTAGTTTTGTGAGATAGCATGCCTCATAAAATCAATGAAAAGTAGAAATCTATGTCTGCATATTGTTTTGTCAATGTATCATTCATCCGTGGTTTCGATGGGATTTCTCCGATAACAATGTAGGGGCATGTTATGCCTGTTCTTCCTATCCCGCTGATAAGCTAGCTGCACGCACTGTCAATACTTGCTTGCATGTATGTACAGTTTTAGCCTATGTGCCTAGTGGTTTCCCTGAGTTTGCCCAGCCGGTGATCATGTAGAGCCATTGCACACAAGTGTAACAAATATAGCTCTGTGTTGTCATTAAATTCTCAAGTAACCAGTTAATGTGGAAAAAATGAACCTGAAATACCAAGAAACTTTGTTTTGAAGGGTTTGACGTTCGGGATCGCACTTAACCATTCACCTGTCTGGTCAAGCAATTGTACATTTTTAAACTTATACTCCTTTTTTTCCAAACTCGCTCCATTTTCAACTGAAAATTTCAGTAATTGATGAAATAGTCAAAGGGAAGCCTTCAACTCTGGTGATAATGGATTGTTTACATCAGACAAAATTTCAGATGCATGTTATTTCTTTGCATTTCAGGGTCACAGTGCTGATAAAGCGGCCAAAACTAACAGACAGCTGACAGAAGAATGGAAAGATAGGTAACTTTAGCATCAGGCCAAATATGTGCAAAAAGGCTATTATGGACAGGTGTTACCCTGCTGTACTGAAGCAGTTCCAATGCATTAGCCCCACCCACGCACCCATGCACCCCCACCCGATACCATCTGTCATTATACCCTCTTAGTGGCAAAACCTGTATCAGACTTGAAAATATCTCAAAGCTTAAGTGTAAAAACCAACGGCAGTTTCCACCCCTGTGGCGCTTGCCCTTTGTCTTTATTTCTTGTTAAACTGCTTTGAAGAGAAGTCCCAGCAAGATTATGGCTTTTTGCCACTTTGGTGGACACTCTTTTCAGACATTGTTGACTTTGTTAATTTCTGAACGAGCTCAACGTAGGTGGCAGGCAAGTCCATAATCAGTTGGAGATACACATCAGACAAAATGATCATGAAAGAAGTGAGGTGCCTCTTGAAATAACTTAATTTTTGTTAGTTTGTTGTTTTTACACAGTGATAATATTACCTGTCAATAGGCAGGAAACATATGCTCTCTGTATTACTGGGGCAGTGCTATCCATTAGCCAAATAAAAAGTGCCTCAACTAGGTTGATTTGGCCTTTGAAATTTTGTAAGATTAAGCCAAAATGGCTGAGTATATTTCATAGTTTATTCAACTTTTGATGTGTGTATTTCTGATACTTTACTTAATTATGTTTATTAAGCATAATTCTAATATGTAAATTTAACTAAATGTTTTGGCTAACATAATCTGCATTTGGCTCAAGAGGTTAACGAATGTTGCCTACAGTCGTAAAATCCCCAGTGCCAGCCAGTATCAGAAATGGACATCACTGAAATTCACACATTTTTGCATAAGCATTTTCTATATTCCTTCCAACAATAAACAAATGAAACAGTTGTTTGTATGCACAAATAGAAGTTTCACTTCGTCAATTACACATTTTAAAATCTCTTCAACCTTCAACTTAAACTGTTGACAATAGCAAATAAGTAAGAAATTGAGGCTAGTAGAGTTCAATAAATATCCACTGCTCCATCAGTTCACACAGACCTTTTGCTTTACAGCCAACAATGTCAAATACGATCTGCTTCAATGTATACATGCTTTTATATTTTCATTGACCTCATCATTAACAAAAAACATCTTCAGAAAGAATCTTTGAGGATACTTATTAGGACGCCATGCCTCAGGTCAAAAACTTTCCTCGGCATGGATGAGCTCACTCAAATCATGTCACACAAAATTGTTGACTCCGTCTTGGGAAAGTTACCATGCGAGTGCTGTAAGTCCACAATGAGAATATGTTGGCATATGCGGTGTAGCCAATTTTAGCATGCTTGAGACGAACAGGCCTGAACTTCTCTCACCATACTGAACTAAGGCTTACAAGAGTCATTTTTTTGCCATAATCTTAATATAATTTATGATGCATCATCATAATTTCCTTCTTGACTTATGCAGAAAATATCACGATGATGAAAATTCAAACACCATATTTAGCTCTTCGTGTGAAGATTATTGACTTTAAACCACTTAAAATTGTAAGCAGTGTCACTGCCTATAAAGGTAGATATACATTGCTGCCTTGGCATCACAGGATTCCACAACATGTATGTCAAACAGGCATCTGTATATAGCTTTTACTTTTCAGCAGGACAACACAGAGTGTCTATTCATGGAAAGTCAATCTTAAATTTTGTTTGATGTCTGCTTTAAAAACTGCGGTGTATTTTTTTTCCTACAAGGCACATATGGTGTCGCAGGATGAAGACACGCAGCCATGGTAGCACATAGCCTGTGTGAACCTCATTAATGGATTGCCACTTTCTCCGCCTGTCTATATAAAGCCTGCAGCGGAAACCACACAATTCACATCAAGCAAATGTAAAAGGTGCCGTTTATTGACTGCCAACCAAACTAGCTTCATTTCCACTGCCAATCTAATTCATGCCATACTAGATTTCTCTCCGTGCAGTTTTTCTTTGCTCTTCCTGTTTTCTTCCTACATGTATGGCTATATTCTGTCCCCAGACACAGTTTCACTCTTGCAAATTGCTCCCAAAATGTATTGGGTGCTAGATGCTTAAGTATATCAGGTTACCATTCAGATGTTGATATCACCAGGCTGGCATGCATGCCTATCTTTGGCAAATCATGTATCTCATATTTTATAGTTCCTGCTTTCATGGTACATGTGGCTCACTGATGGTTATGCCATATTGTATATTTGTGTTTTTTTCTCAGTGGTGCTAAAGATCTTTTAAAAAACATGTTCACTCTTGCTCTGCAAACATTGTCTTGCTTTATCATTCTCAAAGTTACTGAAAACATATATGCTGCATAATTCATCCACATGACCAGCCCCCTTTGTGAGCAAAATGTATTCTTTCCCTGCATTGCAATGGTAGAAGAGCTGGCTCTGTGTCAACTTTGTTCTTGTGAGCAATCCCTTTATATCAACTATTAATATATTGATCCTATCATTTATTATATTAATGATCCCGTTGAAATATCAGGTGTGAACAGAAGTCTCGTAATCAATCATATGTATATCAACTGTAATATACTACCTATGTACTTGCCCATGATTAAATGAAAATATGTATTGAAAAAACGTTCTCTAGGAAGTCATAGCTATGCCGTTTGATCACAAATATATATAACATATAATACAGCATAACGGAAGGCGATACCTCTGTTCTACTCAAATTCTCTGAAAGTGTCCAGATGTAAATTCTCATGTGCCTTTTAAAATGTTTTTACTAAAATTTCTCCTTACCACAAAACATTTATGCTGAGATTCGTATGTACGACCATTCATGATGGCATGCGTTAGGTCAATAATTTTCCTTGGGTCAATACTTTTCTTTGTACTTATCCATGATCAAAAGTAAAGTTAAGCAAAAATAGACTCGTTCGTAATCTCACCAGGAGTGGGTAAATTCTTGCACCATACTCAGTGAAGGGCCTATGGTGGGTCACAGTTAGGTCTATTTTTGCTTAACTTTACTTTTGATCATGGATAAGTACAAAGAAAAGTATTGACCCAAGGAAAATTATTGACCTACATATATTGCCGCTCCTGTCTCAAAGTCAATGGATCGCATCTACTCAATCAATATTAACATTTACTTCATACCAGCAGATGCTACAAAATACACAGACACACAGAGAAGAGAGAGAGAGAGAGAGAGAGAGAGAGAGAGAGAGAGAGAGAGAGAGAGAGAGAGAGAGAGATCAACATAATTCCTATGCCGTTTTATCCCTTTTAAGCACCCAAGATGCTTAGGAAATTTAATAGACATAACCTCTAATTTTAGACTTAAGTTTGAAACATCAGGATCAGCTGGTTCATCATCATAAAATGTATATAATTTTCCAACATTTCAGAACTTTTGGGCCACAACAATGGGGGTGCTTATGAGGGCAAGGGCACTTAAAAGGGATAATATGGAGGTAGCTTGGAGAAAACCAGCAAGAGACCCATGTGGATGTTGCTTTGTTGTTGCAAGTTACATGTGTGATCAACACTAAGCACATGATATAGTAATGGTAAGGATGAGTGTGGATCTAAATTGCACACATGTTGAAATCAATCTCATCACACCATTAAATTGCTGCACACGTGAAGTGCTCCTGGGAAAAGCTGGAGCCAATCAGATCTCACTGAAATGCAACAGAAAATTAAACATATATGTTTTACACCGATAAACCAACTCGATACTCTAAACTGAACAGCTAATGTAGGCACCAGTCTTGAACTCAGTCCAGTCATAAATCCATATCTTTATCAGTTTCTCATTTATCAGTACTTTTAACATAATTTGGAACATGGGGATCACGATGATCCAATGGTGCTCTGTTGACTGGAATCTGCTGCTTCTGGAAGGGCAGAGTTTACTACTCTAAATGCATGGAGTGTATAAGTCCTTACCAATGGTTGGCCCAACGTTTGATATTACTAATATAAGGCAACATGTCAATCTTACCTACCAAGGTCATTCAAAATGAAAATGAAGGACACCAAAAGAATCCCCATAGGTGCTTTCTATCGATGTTTAACACAAACCGTGGGCTTAGGATCCAACATTGCCAAGATATAGGCCAATATGTCAGTTTGACCTTTTAATGTCACTCAAGATCAAATTAAAAACATGCATAGAAACTTCATAAGTATACTTTCCTCTTAATAGTGACCATGCATAGGTCCAGGATCTGCCATCCCCAATATACATGTAAACGCCAATATGTCAGATCTGCAGAGTCAGCAAAAAAAGCTTGAATTCTATCTTGTACACAATGCTTCTCCTGTTGGAGGATTCATAATTACTGCATCACAATTACCTTCACAATTTGGTCAAGATCCACCCAGGGAACATGTATGTGTAAAAGCAAAGCATTGTACATAACATGTTTTATAATATTGCAATAGATGCACAGCACTGTGGCCGTAGACGTGCTTACACACAGTCACACTTTCTCACACATGGTACACAAATTTGATGCCCTATAGCTTTGCCAAAATTCAATTTAGCCCCATCATTTATTTTGCAAACGTGTACTCTATTTTAATTGTCAGATTTTCTTCCCATAAAAGTTACAACAATTTTGTTCAAGCATTTTCCACATATTAACTCCTCCACATAAGAGCCTGATTCCCACTTCTTTTTGGGGACTTGAAAGAAACGTACAGCCTTGTTAGCCTTTCTTGGAGGGGGGAGGAGGGGTCTCTTACATGAAACAAACAGTTGATGAAGGACATATTATACTAATACAGTATACACATTTTATAAAAAAAAAAAAAAAAAAAGGCAGACATGATAGAGTGGGCAAGTTAAGTGCACGTCACTAACAAGGTTTACGTGAGAACTATGCACCACACATCATGAAGATGGACGTAACATCCGAAAATTAGTTGCAGAGGACCGCCTCACTGCAGATGAAGGTGTGCTTACCAGGCTAAGATTTACATACCATTATGGCTTATTTATAATATGAACAGCCATTTACGTTTGATGTATACCCTCATTGTGCTGCTGAATTGTTTCAAAGTTAATTACTTCCCACGTCCCGGGTTTTTTTGTATTTTTTTATTTGTTCCGGTTTTTTTTTTTTTTTTTTTTTTTTTGGTTGTTGTTGTTGTCTTTTCGTCCATTAAAGCATATCATGCTCATGATGCACTCATTTCCTGTAAACTAGATCTATTACAAATTCATATCTATGGCTACAAGTGACATAGCTATACACAAATATTAGACTGCTGCTAAATTCACGCCAAAGGACTCATGTATAATCTTTAAATGTTCCTCATAATATAATCCTTGATTGAACTCTAGTGCATGTAGCCTCAATAATTAGCTGTCACTTACCTGATAGCTCTTGTCTATCATCTTTTCTTTCGCTGTTATTGCGTCTTTCCTTTTATGGTTTTATGACAATGAGGGTCAGACTTTTAGTAAAATGTCCTCTGTTCATTTTCTGTTGCCAAAGCCAAAAGGAAATTGAGGAACCTTCACCTCATATCAATATCTGCCTTCCAACAGCGGTAAGCAAAGGTCGCTGTCTTTCTATATATTATACATAAATCAGTGTTATCAATTGCATTATAAAATGAATGTGTACACTGACTTAGTATATATCATCTCATAAGGGTCACTAAGTCAATGAGTACAAACATGCCTCTGTGGCTCTGCGGCCAGGAAATACTCACTCTTAACGGATTCCTTCCCAGTACCAAATACATGTACATCCATACATTCAGCTACAGTTACATTCTCTAATCCCACAAACAACAAAATTTTAAGTACATTACAGTGGTTCCTGTCTTGAGAGCCCACCTGCCCTGATACACACCTTTTCAAAACATCGTTTCATGTTACTTATATATACAGCTTTCAAGAGCGTTATATCTTCTTTCTTTGTCACAAAACTAAATCTTTTTAACATGCTATTTTAAATTGTATCCAAGATAAAAAGAACTTTAATTTAAATTCCATTACATTAACAGCGATACTTAAATTCCATATTCAGCGCCAGAATCAAACTTGATGTTATGTTCAGAAAACATATACTTTTACGGGTATTAGATGGCAACCATAGACGGAAAGTAAATATTTATACATGAGAGTCAGAAAGGGTACCACGCTCTAAAAGCACTGCCTGGCAGCCAAGCTCAAAGTGCCCTTATAGCAGCTACATGTAGAACATTACTTGCCTACCAATGCAAAATCACTAACAAAGGCCTCAATATAAGTAGTCTGAAATAAGTAAATATATAGAAGTAGTTATAAGAACTGCATATTTAATGACCACGGGCTATATACATGAATACCCTGACAGCTATTTCTCATAAGACAATATGGATTTGTCAACTTTATGGTCAGTACCAAGCTGGCAGTCCAGCATTTAGAGGTAGCTACGATATCTGCCATACTTTATGAATGTTGATAACTTGCACCAGCAGCAGCCACAATCACCAAGCCAGCGTTTGAAACTTGTTACCCTAGTAACAGCTCTTCAGGATTCTCAAACTCTTCATTTTGGTGCCAGTGAATGAGAGTTTGTTTCAAAAGAGAATTCCTGTTAGAGTAGAATTTATATCTCCAGAGCGGCAGCCCTCACAGACATTACTTTACGTGAATGCACAATAGGCTATCATTAACTCCCGTTTTGACACATTTTTGTGTCCATATATGGCACATTGTCTTTTGTGATGGGTAAATCAACATGGGCATTGTCGGGAAGGCCACAACAGCATGGCCTCCAATCTCCTCACAAAGACGTAGCCTTTTAGTCTGTGTACGTGGAAATTTTTGTGCAAACGGTAAACTGTTCACAAAGATGGTTTTCAATCAAGCACCGACATGACTACTCTAGTTAAGTCCAGTGTTTTTGCATTGGCTGGTACGTCATACAGGAGGCAGCTGTAGCAAAACAATGTTAAAACACCGGCCAAGGCCTTGACATCATTGTATGGAATATAGCAAATCACTTCAATATGACACAAAAGTTTGCCAAATTTCTACTGAATTTCATAACTCATATAATTACCAGAAACCTTTGAATATTGTTGTCGGGATATGAATAAGTGTCCCCCCCCCCCCCCCAATACGGTTACTGCTGAATGCTAAGACTCAGTCGGCACATAAGCCAATAGTACAATGCACATTCACAATCTCTCAGAGGCTGTCCTTTGCATATGTGTACCAAGCTAATGCCATGGGAAAGGCAGGGAAGTTGACTCTGGCATTCATCAGGAGCAGAGGCATGACCACACATATGTACAGGTCCACGGAGACAGCCAATATGTGCCACGAGCAGCAAGTCTATAGAACTCTCTATTATGTCTCTCCTTTTTTATGTTGTCTTTTGGTCCCAATATCTGACTTGAGATGGAAACTATCATTTATGAACTGCTGATACAGTGTATCTAGGAATAAAGTTAACAGCACATGTTGAGTTGTGTTCACTGTTCATATTGGTTTTAAGTGGTGCACAGACGATATGTGACATTTCCAGTTGGTGCTTACCTGGGCTGTTGTCTCAAAGTTCCAAGGTCTGTATAGATTAACATGATATGCTGTCTTCCCAGTGCCAAGTTGACAACTTCCTGCAGCATGTAGGTACAGTACATCCCAAGCTACCAAGTTGACACCATTGCATGAAAAGGGGAACATAGGGGTTTCTGTTCGAGTATATTGGGTATTTTTATTTACGGTGCTTAAATGTTGGAAAGCCCTTTATTTTCCATACTTTGTACCAGTCATTAGTTCCATATTTCCCGTACCTCGCACGAGGGCAAAAATATTACCGATGTCAGCATACTGGGACCCCCCCCCCCCTTTCTAAATACAGATCTAGACAAGTACTATATGAGAAATCCTCTTGAAAACACAGTCATACTCTGTACTGAGAAGCATTGCCTAATAATTGTCTGTGGTACCATATATCAATTTTACACATTTCATTTTCACTTATTTCACTGATGCCAAATGCCTGTGAAAGTAAAAACTGCAAATGAAACGGCATTTTAATATAAGTTTCATTGAAATTACATGCCCCTACCCAAAATATTGCAATTAAACTTCAGTAAAATACGGCCGAAAATGCAAAAATATTGAAACTGAATACACCTAAAAATAAGTCCATTTAGAGTATATCATTAACTATCTGCAGCAATTTCATAGTAAGCATAGCTAAGGCTTAGACCTTTCTGTAAAGGTTTTTATTTTCGCATGTATAAATTTTGGCATACCTGCCTTTCAACTGAAGCTTTAATTGAACTATTATGAGCGTAGTTTCTATAAAACTATGTTAAAATACTACTTGGTTGTGTTTTTTTATATCCACAGTTTTGTGCCATCAACAAAACACAAACGAAAATAAAAATAAAAATACAACAAACCTGAGCAAATTTACAGTACCAGTATAAACAGTGATCCAATACATCAGTGCACACCTCTGAAAAATAATAAAAGCTCCCAAGACCCATTTGCATATTTTCTCTTAACTTAGTTCTCTACAGTGGACATCTACCTGCAGCAAGAATTTCCCCATTCCCAAGGGTTGCTGTTGACACAGATTTTACTGTAATTGGTTTCATCTTTTCCGAACTATATCAAACAGCACTCTGAACACATTCTTCAATGTGAAAGACATGCACGTTCTTGCACATATTAATTTTTAAAAACATATTGAGTTTTATATTAATTACTGGATGTAATTAGTTCTGTTGGAAACCAGCCATTTGGCTTGATTCTGGGTGCCTGCATCATGCAGAAAAAATTGAAGGAAAACAAGAAGACTGTGACAAGAAACTCTGCTCAGCTGACTTCATGAATTGGTTAAGTAAAAGCTTAAAGGTGCCCCATAGGGTCCACAGAATTGCACATTACTTTTGTCCATTGCATTCTCGGAGGTCCACGTGGACTCCCGTTTCATCCAGAACAGTTGGCCTCTGCCATGCTGATGTATTCAACTGGTTTCACCAGATGTTATTTTTGAGAAATATAGGCAGCATTCATTTCAAACAGGACACTGAATAGAAGTCCCCTAGATAGATTATTTATCGTGATTCAAATATATAACTGAATGGAAGTGCCCCCCACCCGGGTTATTTATCATAATTGGATAGATTAAATTGATCCATGAACTGTGGACAGGACCCCCACTTACCCCTCTTCCCATCTAACAGTTTACCATTTCACTTCCACAACCACCTCCACACCAATCTCAGATGCAATTTTATGTGCAAGAGACCAGTAATATACTTTCCACTCACCTGAAATAGAACAATAATTACGGGAATAAAAATAAGCACTGCTCGACCTCATATAATAGTTACAAAGTTACTTCAGGGTAGCAACGTAAGAGTCTCATTGACTGTAATCATCTAGATGATCCTCAATTTAAGGTGGTCTCCGGTTATTTTAAAAATCACAATATTGTCAAAATAGGGAAACAGGCAAGTTATAATAAATCACCTTCACCTCCTCCCACCTGTGGATGGATGCTTGTAGTAAGGCTTCAGCATCAACGCTGCCTATTTTAGTCTTGATTGGTGCTTTCATTTTCCAGCAATTTTTAGAGTTTCAACATAACAATGTGATAAAGCCATAAATATTCTGGTGCAAACCTTGGACCGATTGTATGTATTTCGTAAGAGGCTGTGCTGAATTCCACACTGAAAATGTGACTAAAAGACACATGTACAAAGTTGTGAAAAATGTTGTACCTGAAATTCAGTGTGATAAAGGTTATTACAAATGAGAAATGCATTTTTAATACATTAAGCCTTGGACAGACACACACATATATATACCCCCCACCTGTCCGTATGATTTGAACATTGGGGACATTTATATGTGTGTTAGTTCACATGAAAGAATGCACTTGACTAAATGATGTAGATTTGAAACCAGAATGCTTCTTGGGAAACGGCAAAAACTACATAAACCCCATTAAAACTCATGAAAAATACAAAAACATATCAAAATGTGAATTGATAAGGACCTAGGACTCTCAAGAAGTGTCCTTAGGCAGCATTGAAGCATTCTGACACACGCTTATTATTTTGCCACTCAAATTACGTGTCCTGTCATAAGGCAACATGAGCAATAAGCATTTTTGCCTTGATATGGTCATACTGAGGGATACGTCAGTGCTGCCATTGAGATTTCTGGAAACAAAGAATGTTACTCGTTTAAAAATTATAATAACTTGAGGCTCAGTGGATATTTACAACATATGGCTATCACTTTTCTAAAAACAAATATGTATAATACATATATATATATATATATATATATATATATATATATATATATATATATATATATATATATATATATATATATATATATATATATATATATATATGTACGTATTATACAACGCATATATTTAATATATTTATACATGTCCAATTTATTATGTATGCAAGAGCAACCCATTTTGGATTTGCCCGCAATGGCATTATATAGGTACTTCCTTGCAGAGCTATATGGGCAACAGCAGCCACTCAAGTTATCAAGTGAAAGTCATGGAAGTGATCTTGTGACTTCGGGAATGAGGTCAAGGCTACTCATGTACTGTGTAAATGTAGCCCACAAATATGGCAATATGCATTCAAGTCCTATAGCTAAACAGTGTTGAATTTAACAAGTGAACAGTAAAATTAAGAAAGTGGCCATGTAACAATGGGAATGCAGTCTAGGTCACCCGTGTATTGTATACGTTCTTCCCTCATACCCAGAAGTACCTCTTAACAATTTCACAGCGATTGGCCACAAACATGTATTAAAATGGTATTTAAAAAACACGGTGCCACCTGTTGAACAAATTCAGGTCTAGTGGTACCTAGAAGTGTCCCTATGCGATTCCAAAGCACAAGGAAACGCACTTTCTAACGTTTTGAAGTTTTTCCCAACACTGAATTACACAAATTTCATTCATATAAAAAATTACCACAACTACTATTGAACATAACATGTAGGCAGCCACTTAAGGTACAGCCTCAATAAATCTGGAGAGAATCCAACCAATGGTTTCGGAGTAGTATAAAATGTTAACATGAACAGACAATGATAACACATGACACAAGTCGAAAAGCTCAAGTCAGCTGAGCTACGAAATAACCCAATCTAAAAAGTAATATGACACTGGGTTTGCCGGGCATCTAAAAAGCAGGACTGAAAGATACTGATGGTAAATTGCTTTAGAAATTATCTTCGCTAAATAATTACTAAAGAATGGTAAGCAAAAAAACTGTAACAGTACGACAGCAAAACAACCATAAAAGGTTTACTTGTAAAGGCCCGCTTGCACTTCTTCTTCTTTTTTTATCAGTGGTGTTTGTATCTGATTCTTTATACATAAGATTATTTTGGATTCCACAATAATAGGCTACTTCATGATCTTAGATAATCAAAGAAGAATTATAAATAGAAAAATGAAATAACACCATACCGTGTGTACCATACAAAGTCTACTCTGTTGTAAACAACATTCTGGTTGCTAGGGGCAGCACTCTCCAGGATACAACCTGAAAAAGGTCTGCTGGGACTTAATGCACATTGCTCATAAATCTGCAAAGAGAATAATTATTTAAATAAGCCAGACATGACTAGCAAAGGGCAGTCTATAGGTAAGGTCTATCTGGCACCAAGTACATGGTTGGCTGAATGGTAGCATGCTTGCTTTTCACTTCTATGACCTGGGTTCAATTCTCAGACTGGGCAGCAAGTGGAAATAGTTCCCGCCATGTTGATTGTGCACGATGGATTCTCTTGAGTTTGGTTTCCTCCACCTTACAATATGGTAGGAAGTATACGCCTACATCTGTGCAATACAAAGTGATTGATATAGGCTTGACCTGCTTCACAATCCATGTAAAACATATGGGTTTATATATCTTTATTACAAATCTGGAATAAAAATTTAAGAAGGCCAGCCATAATAATGTCCACAAAACAACCCAGACAAATTGTCTGTTGCTGAAGGAAAGGACCGATGGTTGTTATCACCACTCCCGTGCCCATAGGTATCTTGACTGAGGAATACTCACTGCCCACTAACACACTTAGCCTCATTGCCAACGTCATTTATAATGTTAGAGAGCCAGTAAGACTAGACATTAGAACATAAAAACTTGTTCTCTGTCCTCTTTTATGATGTCAAAACTCAATTAAGCCTGACACATTGTGACATTACAAATGCGCAGCAAACATTAAATGTCAACAGCAGTGTCAAGCTGGAGAGCAGCTTATATGTCTTTGGTTTAGCATTGATGAATTGGTTACAACTAAACATACTCTTTATCAAAATGCCAATTTTATCATGGGAGACCAAAAATCTACTTTGATGAGTCAACGGCATATACCCAGAGACAGGAAGTAGTCACGGACGATATCACTGGTTATAAGAATCACGTGACATACCCTCACCATAATATTGGCCAGAATAGGTCTGGTGATCTCTTTTTACACCAGTTCTGCTCTCTACGCTGTGCTCTTGCCTCTTGGCTTATGCCATTGGATTAACATTGGTGTCACTCCTTCTGTGACTTTCATGGTTGGGTCAGGCTTGTGAAAATCACACAACTCATGACACCAATGTTATACTCAGCACACAACTCTGTCTGGATTTTCTGTAACCCCAATCCACACTGTGTGGGTGAGGTACAAGGTATAACCTTAAGATTCAGGTCATCTATCAACACCCACGATTGAACTATGCCCCGTATAGACACTCAAAACTACCGTAATATTTCATTATGGTACAAAGCTTGAAGGTTCACAGACAGCGTTTTTCCAACAAAACTTGCAATTTATCATTCTTGTGCATCTGGGAAATTGCATGACTTCAGGTTACCCTTACCGGTATACAAATATACAATCCCTATCAATAATATCTTATTAAAAAAACCCAAATGTTGAGGAAATTAAAATGCAATCACAGATTGTTGCGGGATCCATGCTCCCCCACCCTCACCCCCTCCAGTGTTAACCTTGGTGATCTGCAACTTTGTCGTACCGAAAAGTTCAGGAGCGCATGTACAAAAGTGTGCCATATGGTGGCTCATTGGTGCCAACCTAATTTATTTATCTTGTAATTACGAAATAACTATCTTTATGTCTCCTCCTCCAGGGGAGGAGGGGGGCATAATCAGACACAGAAACACACAGAATAATAACTTATATTACGGTGAGAACACCAGCTTAGGCCTAAATACACAGACTCAATTTAAGTTTAAATACACCAGTATGACAAAACAACACATCCATGAAGGTCGACTGCTATGTTGTATGATACCAGCATTTGTGAATAACTTTTCTAGGAAGTCTTTCTTTCTTTCTTTACAGGCAAATTTGTCCGACATTTCATTTGAAATCTTTTATACGTAGAAACTCCAAACTTGGCATGATTATACTTCCGTACATGAAGTCTTGAGTTCTTGTAAAGATATTCAACGGTTTTGAAAATTATACAAATTAAGGCGATTTCAAAATTCACACCTTGAATATCTCCAAAACTATTAAAGGTGCAGGAAACCAATCGAACTTCAAATTACAGGTCTGCAACAGTGCACATTTTTGTAATTTATATGTAACCTCTAAAATGACCTTGACCTATTTTATATTTCCCTGTAATCTCTAAAGGTCAAAGGTCAAGGTCATTTGGACCTTTGAAATTTTCATCCAGCCATAACTATGTCAATTTTCATCCAATTTTGACCATGTTGGACCCAAATTGTAGGCATTAAAACCTCCATATTTGTGTTATAACCATGTAACCGTTAAAGGTCAAAGCTCAAGATCATTTGGACCTTTGAAAGTTCAGCCATCTAGCTGTACCTTGGTCAATGTTCATCTGATTTGGTTCATGTTGGGCTTAAATTAGTAGATATTGTAACACTGTATATTTTTGTAATTTACATGTACGTTTCAAAGCTCAAGGTCCTTTGGACCTTAGAAAGTTTTATACAGCGATAACTTGGTCCATTTTCATCCAATTTTAACCATGTTAGACTCAACTTGTAGGTTTTCCAACACTGCACAGTTTCGTACATGTTATTCACATGTGACCCCTGAAAGTCAAAGGTCAAGGCTATATGGCCCTTTGAAATTTTAATCTGGCCATCTTGGTCAATTTTCATCTGATTTGGTTCATGTTGAGCTTAAATTGTGGATATTATAACACTCTACATTTTTGTAGTGTAAATGTGACCTCTAAAGGCCAAAGGTCAAGTTCATTTGGGCCTTTGAAATTTTTTCTAGCCATATTTACATATCTTGAAGGCACACAGACAGATTTGCTTTAAAGCAAATCTTTTCTAGTTGAGGTTGAATTGTGGCAGATTGGAGACTATACAGCGTCATGAAACCGGACCCGACCGATGCAAAGTCCTGGTAGTCGGCCCTCAACACCTAGTCACTAAAGAAAAAAAAATACAAATAAGATGATACACCTAAAAACACATTGTTCGGGACACTGCTAATACAACGTACATGTTTGTTGGATCATGGCTATTAGCCACACGGCAGACCATCCTGTGAAAGATACATGATGTACGTCTATAGCAAAAACCCTGCATGTATAACATATACCTGTACCAATACTGAGGTCTCTGATAAGACATTAAATACCAATACTTAAACTGGGGATTTGTATTTGACAAGAGGCATTACCATGGCTTGCCACACGGGCAGCACTAAATTAAATTTGTAATGTAAATTGTCAACTTGGGAGTGTTCAATATCATCAGCTTGAAAATAGTGATGTTGGTTGTTGTAACATAATCCTGTCGATATGGGAGAAATTCGAAAATGAAATACCTATTCTATTCCCATAAATATACAAACTGCGTCATTATGATCCCATAGCCCAGTAATTAACTGTTGTTCCGCTATATGTCCTCATGGTTACCCACGCTCAATCTTGCAGTGTGTGTTGCTATGAGTGGACAGGATGCAATCAACTTTATTATGTCCTTGTGTCAAAACGCACATTCTGGTTTTGCCAAAATCCCTCATGATGCCATCCTCCTTTCCTCCCTGCCTGCTTCCTTCCCTCCCTTGCTTCCTTAAACGTGTGCCATGAGTGAACACTTGATTTCTTTCACAATCCATATAAAACATATGGATCTATGATATTTTCCTTCCTTCTGGTCCCTTCTTTCTTCCTGTTTTGCTTGCTTGCTTTCTTCCTACTTCCTTTCTCTTCCTCCACCTCTACTTTGTCATATTCCATGGTAAAGCTTGTCCAGCATCTCTCTCCGGCACTTTATTTGACTAGAGCTAGTGATACATGTATGTCATCTCATCATCCACTTCTAGCTTCTTGACCACCCAGCTCTCAACTCCCACATTCCAACTGACAGTGTCCTGTATTGAAAACCCTAAAATTCCTAAAAATGACACCGCTTTGAGCCCACATTTGCCTATTTTCTTCAAATTCATGCAGATTTCACATAGATCTTCCAGTGACACAGCTCCACAGGCTGACACCTATGTGACCATGGTGCATCTAATCAAATGTGAAATCTGCCAGTACCAATGTCAAGCTAACTCATTCCACCCTAATGACGCTTTTTCCCGCTAATATCTAAATGTCGTCTGCTAATTGTATTCTACTAATTTAGAGATTATTTTTCAAAATTTTGGATCATACCTGCATGGAAGACCATTCCAAATTATATGCCCATGGTCAACAGCTTTCCTTGGTGCGCTCTGGGCGCAATGCGCCCAAAGGGCGCCAGGGAAAGCTGTTGACTCGGTCTTTTATCAGGGTGGAATGGGTTAAAATATATACCTCGTTTCAATTAATGCCATTTGTAAACCAATGCATGCTGGCTACACAGTTAACAAAATCCACTTACTCTTCCTCTTTTCAGTAAGATTGTGGTTCCAAATTTCAACAGTGGATAGATAACATGTGAAGCTAACTAATGCCACAAAAATCCAAATGAGTCAAAAATACACTAATTTGGCTTAACCGTAAGGTAACAAATCGGTAAGGTTTTGACCATTTTTTGCATAGGCTGACAAGTCATACTCCAGCTCTCTGGATTTAGCTGAAGCATGACTTGCAATGTGATACAGATCACGGACTTTTGAAGTGCCAAGGTGGTATTTGAATGAAAGCTCTTATTGTGAGGAGCTTGGACAAGCAATTCTCATCACCTCCCAGTAAAACACAGGGCAATAAAATCTGCAATGAGAGTGCACTGAGTGTTTAAGCATTGCGTGAGACACTGAGGGCAGGAAACTTCAAATGTCAAATATATCAAAATGTTGAAGTGGGAGTGGTAACTAAACTCTTTGTTTTATGTTTTCCATGGTAACCATGCACGCAAAGCGACCACTGGTCAGGAAAGCAGATCCACAAGAATTATTGCATGTTCAATACTCTTCCTTTCCTTCCTAAGAAGTCGATCTGTATACATTTACATTTCTGTCAGTCAAGTGAACGCATCTGAAACTTATGGCAAGAGCTGCTGTGAAACATACCAACATGCATGAAATACATCGGAAGCTTCTTCTTCCTTGTGATCTTAGTTACCTGTACCTACAATCACAAGGTGAACGAACCATGCCATCAAGTCAAATTTGTTGAAATGCAAATTGCAGTTGCTGCTAAGAGGTGTGATCAGTGGGAGAGATACATCAAAATAACACAAATTGTTACTTAGCGCCTTAGAATTGTGCACGAGAATGTAGACAGCTGATTCAGACAGCTTCCAGGTGGTGGTTAACTGATTGTGTTCTATATAATGGTAAAGACCTTGGTCAGTGGCTTTTGCATTGTCCGA
Source organism: Hermodice carunculata (assembly GCA_964020975.1). Lineage (NCBI taxonomy): Eukaryota > Metazoa > Annelida > Polychaeta > Eunicida > Amphinomidae > Hermodice > Hermodice carunculata. The sequence goes on from CAXHWN010002287.1 coordinate 167,060, forward strand.
GTCGGCAGATTATTCCAGACCTGTCCTTGTGGCTGCTACAGTATCATATACGCTGGGAAATGGAAAGACGGGGACCTTGGTGTGATGGAGCGTCAATAAAAGCTCTTCTTATGTAGAATTTGAATGTACCGTATACACCTTAATACCAAACAGGTGTAACAGGAAAATTCATCCTGGACTGGTATGGAATGAGTTACACCAGCCAGGCATCAACACGGACTACATATATCAGTCTGTGGGGCTCATTTTTGTAGTACTAGTCAATACTATGTTCTTGTTGACAAAAGCTTTGCCCAACCTTTAATGAATCTTTATTACCCTTTATATGTACACTTGAGTGCCCCACCCCAGCATGAAACTTGCCAGACTCAGCCACATCATATCTTCCCCACCACTGTGCTCTTCTTTCAGTTTCTTTTCACATGGACCCTTTCCTGTGAAGGACAATTTTCCTATTTTTAAACCTTTTCTCTGCACCATTACATGTACTTCACAGTCAATCAACAGCAAACTTGTGAGTTAATACAACACATACATTGTACTTTCAGCTTACTGTGATTATCCCAAGCCAGCCCGCATGCACAAGTGACAGTCATGTACACGTTATTATACTTTGAGTTAAGGTCTAAAGCATGATATCCCTGCAGCACATACTTATATAGGGTTATGTGACACCGGTGGAAATGGGGGGGGGGTCGATCGAACTTCCCTCTGCGATGTAAAAAAATTAAAATTAATAATAAAAAATAATAAATAATATAAAAAAAGGAAATTAAAATATAACGTATGAAGATAAAATCAAACAGCTTGGCCTATTACCGCCGCTTTCAAATTAAATTTGCTGTCTGGAAGTATAAACATCTGTGGTCTTTAAACTGTACATACTTTCGTATACCATCGGTACGTTTCAATATACATTCTCTGTGCTTTTTGGTATTAAAATGCTATATGTAATAATTACACCAAAGGCTTGGTCTACGCAATATTGTAACTCATGCCACTGATGTTGCCATTATGGTTATGACTTTTGTCCATTTAATTGTGAAACCTGCGACAGATTTGTCAGATCGCTAAATTCAGTCATGCATAATTATATACAGGGGGCCAGTCATTTGGCCTGTTAACGTATCCTGATATGTATCCGTGTTGGTCCATTTGTTACAACTTGGTTACATAACATATAAAATAAAATGGAAAACAGGCATCATACCTGTATGAATTATTTTCGTGGAATAAAAATGTAAATGATTACAGTTATTGTTGCATGTTGAAAATACAATTAGGCCTATACCTCTGTTACAATCAGGAATAATATCATATGCAATGTGTATATCTCAGTCACTCGGTAATTAAATGTAATTATGGTATGTGCAATAACAGTCAGCATGTAAAAAAATAATGCAGGAAAGAAGCACAAGTCACAGAAGAATACAGTAACACGGACATAACATTGAGAAGATTCGACGGGTGACATGTACGGGACAGATAGAGGTACTTCAGTTGTTTGGTCAGAAATATAGAGGCAATAACCTATATCGGCACAGCAATATTCAAACTGAAAACTTTGTTCTGTTGATCGAGACTATTTATGGTTTGGTTAATTTAAGGTGGTTTGAATCTTCCTGACTGAAAAATAAAATATTATGTTGCCTCAAATATAATTTTGCTGTTTGCTTTTGAACAGTTATTACTTCCATACAATAAGGTATTTAGAGTGAAAGGTACCAGCGGTATGATTATTAATTGTAATCTATTTCTTTCGATGATATAATTTGGGCATTCGAAGAAAACAATGAAAAGACGTTTCAGCAGGCGCACCACAAATGCAAGTAGGGAACTTAAGAGGCCTATTTTATGCATGTCTTGATTCAACTGGCTGCATCTCATCCTGATTTCTAACATGTAAAATATTTAGATTTCTAATACCAATGTGAAATAAGTCGATAGTTTTCGGTTTGTCTCTATCCAGTTTACGTTGAAATGATTCTAATGATTCTCCATCTTATGAATTACGAATGGCAGGTGAGGGCAAATTCCAATGTCGAATAGTAGAATGAATGAAGGACTTTCAGTACAAATTAATTCTGCATTTGGGTTCAGTCAGTTTGTTTTTGGACCGGACATTGTATTAATTCTAGATGATACATTTCCCAGAATTAGGTTAAAAAAGTACACGGGTGCTATCCAAAGACCATTTTGTAAAAAAAAAATAATATATGTTTTTCTCTATGTTTCGAAAGAGTCCCCCACCGCGTTTCACTGTAAAGTTCAGAATACCCTGTACATCGTAATGCTCCTGTCACTTTACGGGCTGCATCCACCTGAACACTTTCCAACAGGTGTGTGTGCTTGACTCCGTCCACCCCCCACCCCCACCCCATCTCCATACTCTAAAATTGGTCGAATATACCTAAAATAGAGTATTTCCAGTGAACGCCTGCTTAGTTTATATTGCAACATTTTCATGACACCAACCAGTCTTTTAGCTTTCGAAACTATACAATTAATATGACTGGACCATGATAAATCTGAACTAAGTGTTAAGCTTAGATATTTTTGTGGGTGACATTGTCAAAAGTATTTCCCTGGAGAATATGACAGATTTCGTTTTTTTACTTTCAAGCATTGTTTTTGTTTTTGTACTGTCCATTTTTGTACAGCACTAAGATCATTGTTTAGAATTTCGCCAGAATTGTTGGAGTCAGCAGGTTCGTCGACTCTGACAAATAAAGTAATATCATTAGCGTTCAATTTGATACTATATCTTACGAGGTCAACAATATCGTTGACATAGATGAGAAATAAAAGGTCCAAGCACTGATCCTTGAAGAACCCCTGCCTCCATACTACCTCATCCAGAAAATTCCCCTTGCACGACGACTCTTTGAGTTCTGTTCGACCGTTGGGACAACTTCACAGCTGTCTTTCTCTTATAATCTTTTCTTTTTAGTTTATGAAAGTGTATTTTTTGGAATTGACTTTCTACACAGAACCAGCAAAGCACAGAATTTTCTTACCTCCTACTGACTGGAGAGGGCTTCGCGGATTGGACACTTGAGGGCATAGGCTAATGCATTTTGAAAGTACCAATCTTCAAAGTAAATTTGAGGTCAATTATAGCAAAATTAACATAAATTGTAAAACTGTTTTAGTAGTATGCCTTTCAATATCAGTAATGTACCAGGCATCTTTAATTTGAACATTTTAGAAACTTTTTACAGGCAAAATTAATGAGACACACGCGCAGTATCTGTGTACTGACCACCACACATGCATAGGTGTCGATTGGTTTCTGACACCTGTGGGGTGAATCACCAGAGTAGTTTGTGAAACCTTTAAACTGAGTACATTTTGGCAGCATGTGCTCATGGTGCCACAGCATATGGCTCTGTGGGCTATAACCATCCATACAAGTGTGGCGTTCAAAGGGCAAAACGCCACTGTTTCTGTTATGGCAGACACTTCACTGATTAGGCAAACTGAACAACCCTAAAATAGTCTTAACCTGTTGTTATAAGTTCAACATTTTATGAAAGGTTTCATTAATAGTTTAGAGGCCATTTTCCTTCCACACTTCAACTTGTTCAGCCGAGATATTCATGTTATTTCACCATGTCAACCTTGCTCTGTGGCAAGTGCTTATGTCAAAACTATACAATCAAGTAGTCTTACCCCAGCGAAGGGGTGTTCTCTAGGCATTGGAGGTGAGAAAATCAGTGGGCACAGTGGTGTACCTGTGGGGAAAGTCCTGAATTGTCTTGCCTGAATCTATAAGTTGGAGCACATGTCCAAGAAATATTGTGCTAATTGTTAAAAGTTTTCTTTTTAAATTGTGTATTTAATAGCAACCTATGGAAAACAGCCTATGGATCTTGTTTTTTTCCCTGAGAGGAAAACAAGTTCCATGCCTGCAAAATACTATGAAACTTAACAGTGTCCCTGAACTTGTTCTTGTCTGCATCAGGTGTAAAATTATGAGACTGCAAAGTTAAAATGTGCTAATTTGCATATTTAAAACTTTATTTTCAAAATTGAAGACATATCCCGATATTGGACTAATAGGGACAATTTGGAGGATAGTGATGTTGGGAAGAAAAGAGCATTATTTTGAGAACCTCAGGCTGGATTTTACTGAGAAATAGATAAATTCAAAATAGGTGTCCTCCCATATCTAGTTCTTTTATGTTGGCATATTTATTCAATTAGCTCGATATTTCGTTGATCTGTATATGCACCAATTGACAGAGCAAGACTATCCAACTTCAACAGTGTAAATTCATAAAGCAGCAAAAACCTAGATGTGTACATTTGTATCTCGATACCTTGAGTTACTTAGGAACTCGAATTCTGACTTTCCGGAGTCTAATTGGGAGTATATACAGTACCAGTAAAATGATTAGATCTTTGTAGTTCCTTTCTGGTTTGGTTGTATCGACTCTTTCTGATTTGGTTTTCAATACATAATTTAATGCTAGAGGCAGTGCAAGAAATCATACGAATACAATAAACTTTTTTTTTCAGTCTTACAGATGACATTTGCATCCACTGGCATCTCAAGTTTTAAAAAAAAGCTCGCCAAAATGTAGACATATACTATATAGATTTGAATGTTGTGAACGCAAAAAATGTGTGATGAACCGACTTGAACGAAATAACAGTAATAAAAATCCAGGTCAGCTCGGCAGCATTGTAGCGTGCTGACAAGTCAACCTGGTGACGATTTGACTTGCTGACGATTGACTTGCTGACGATTTGACTTGGTGACGAGTTGATCTGCTTCCAAATTGTCCATGTGAAAATAGAGTCTCAAATGCCAGGAAAACGTGTCTGAGAGTATCGATTTTTCAAACCTTTCCCAGGGAGCCCCCCAACCCCCTGCTGTAAGCTTCGTGCCTTCGGCACTCCCTACTCGGGATTCTCACCAGAAATTGCGCATGCGCTATTTCTGAGGCGGTACTTCCGTTTGGTAGCTCCCTCACTCTCCCCCCACCCCTCCCTTTTTTTTTTTTTTTAAAGAAGTCTGGATCCGCCACTGTATGACTCCACTGGGTCATTTTACGGCGTGGCAGCTTAGCTTCATGTACGTGACATGTTGCATGTGCTTTGTGCACTGTTTATAGTAGGGCTAAGTGATTCTATTGTGTGGCAGCTAAGGTGCCTGATAATCCATTGTGTGACAATGTCCACTTCACCAGCCTTGATGCTGCTTGCATTCACGTCCACGTATAACAGAACAGAGACAGGCATATGGCAATATATGCTCAAGTCGCACTCAATACAACATCTCTTGTTTGACAGTAAACACAAAAATACCACAAACACAGCACAGTGAGGACTAGACAGTTCCTGCTTCAGTCTGGTACAAGTATAGAACCAACAGATATAAATTAAAGATTTCTTTTCTGTCCATGGCAAGGAAGTGGCTGCATGGTGTCCAATATGAACATATCCATAGATGGGCATGTCGCAAGTGTTAAACACAGTTAAGTTTACATTTGCATTAACCCTGCATATCTCAGGTGTTCAACACAGGTAAGTCCACATTAACCCTGCATGTCTCAAAAGTTCATTGTCCTTGCATGCCACCAGTGGTAACCATAGGCAAGTCTACAAGTACCTTATCATTATAAACTTTTGCATGTCTCAAGTGTTCATTACAGGCATATAAGACTACATTAGCCCCTTTATGCCTCAAAAGTTCCAATATACAGGAAGTCTACATTAATCTCTCTATTCCCAAATGTTTAATACTGACAAGTTTACAATAACTTCCATGTTGTAAGCACGCAATGCAGGAAAGTCTATATTAAGCCCTGCATGTCTCAAATGCAGAATGCAGGTAAGTGTACAGCAACCATCTCCATGTGTCAAGTGTACACTACAGGTAAATCCACATTAATTCCTTCCCAGTCAGGGCTATAGGAGGTCACTATGAACGATATTATGTCTACTTACATGTATTTGTGTCACAGAATTATACCCCAGTCATTTGCGTATGGAAGGTATGGTAACCTTTCCTGCCAATTTTCAACGAGCAAAATCTGTATCTCAGGTGAGTATGCTCAGCAAGGTTAGTCCTCCATACAGGTAACATCACTAATTACAACTTTTTCTCACGTAATTTTTATTTATTTATTTATTTATTTATTTATTTATTTATTTATTTATTTATTTATTCATTCATTCATTCATCCATTCATTCATTTCATTCATTCATTCATTTATTTATTTATTTATTTATTTATTTATTTGTTTATTTATTTATTTATTTATTTATTTATTTATTTATTTATTTATTTATTTGGTTCAGAACCACACAGAAGAAGTGGTACTGTTGCTCCAGTTTGTATGATAATCACAGAAGTATAAAGTAGTGAAACATACAACTATGGATGGAACTCTTATGCAGGCAAGCATGTGGTTAGAGAAGTTTTGCTTGGTTCATTATAGCTGAACGGTCTAACTGGTTTTTTGTTTGTTTGTTTGTTTGTTTATGTTTTATTTTGTTTTGTTTTTTATTTTTATTTTTTGTTTGTTTTTGTTTTTTGTTTGTTTGTTTGTTTTTAGGATTTTTTGGGGGGTGTCCTGTTTGACACTGGTTCAGGAAGGTGATTAAAAGCAATTTAATTCTCTTTACCAGTGTAACTTGACAAGTTCACTGGGAAAAGGTCACTTGCTGTTTTGAATGACCTCTGACTTCAATTTCCCTGTGCCCAACTGTGCAGCGCTGTCGACTTGACTTATCGTATTTCACTCTTTGTTTTTTTTTCTTTTGTACAGTCAGTAGCAGACGTGTTACAACACGCATTCCTGCTTTGTTTAAATAATGACAATAATATAAGTGATAGTTATAACATGTCACATGTCCATTATGCTACATAACCAACGAAGTCGAAGACCGAGTTGATTGTAAGGCATAATGGTCATTGTGACATGTTATAAATGACTTGTAAGAAGGGTGGCAGGAACCGACCAAGATATTCCTTCGTCCATGACATTTTCCCCTGCCTTCTGTGCATGGTGTATTTGCCGCTTACGTAAGTTGTCACATGCACAGTCAGGTTCGACTGCTTGCCCATGTATTTTCCACTTACCAATATGGCAGTAGGAAGAGCAGGTGGTGGAAGCCAAAATGACAGATTTAAGCGAGGTAGGCAGTATTCCCAGTGAACAGTTAATTTTTCAGAGGAGTATATGTCATAATGACGAGAGTGCACGCTACAAAAAACCTATTGCAGGTAAAAAAATACATTTTTGGAATTGAATTCACTAATTTTTTTTCAGGGTTCATGCCTGGCATACACTCTGATCGAGTGTTGTAAATTGAGTCATGCACACCAACTGACATTATTTTGACAGTGATAGCATGCTAGATGTGACAGACGACTTGGAAAGTTTTAGGAATACACGTCTGTACTATTCCAAGTCCTGTGGTCATCTGCACAGATCCTACTGGAACAATACCTTAGTTTGGGCTGTTCAGAGGAAGGTGTCAACAACTGTTTCTTCAACACACTGCCTGTAGGTCATGCTGCATTGCATAACCTTAACAATGTTATTGTGTGAAAAGTGTTCATTATGTAATATAATCAACACTTTTTTCGGCTTCCTATTGGTCTGTGCGTACCATCCATGTTACAAGAACACACATAACCATGCCATGACCCACGTGGCTGGCCACACTGAAAGCCTTGTGGGAAAGCATGCCCATATCGTGCTGGCACTCAGTCTTTGCAACCCTGCATGGTGTACGTACATGGAAGTTGTATTGTGCAATAATTAACAAAAACCAGGGTTTTGTGTCCATACCCTGGGCCTTGTCACAAACCCTAACATTTGTAGACAAAACTCTGGGTTTCTTCACAAAACTATGGTACGCCATTTTGACATTTTGTTCTTTTAGTGGTATCACTCAATCATTTGGCGATATGGCTAAATTATTTGCCAATATTGTCAAATCACTTGATATATCACTAAATCACACACATTTAGGGGGTATTACTGTACGATTAGGGAATATCTCTAAATCATTTAGTGATATCGCTAAATGATTTAGCAATATCGCTTAATGATTTAGAGATATCACTAAATATTTAGTAATATCCCGAAATATTTAGAGACATCTTTAAATATCACTAAATATTAAATGATAATGCTAAATAATATGTATCGCCAAATGATTTCGCAATATCAGCATTATACATAACTAGGGAAAGCTATGGTATATTAGAGTCTGACAAAACTATGGTACGCCATTTTGACATTTTGTTCTTTTAGTGGTATCACTCAATCATTTGGCGATATGGCTAAATTATTTGCCAATATTGTCAAATCACTTGATATATCACTAAATCCCACACATTTAGGGGGTATTACTGTACGATTAGGGAATATCTCTAAATCATTTAGTGATATCGCTAAATGATTTAGCAATATCGCTTAATGATTTAGAGATATCACTAAATATTTAGTAATATCCCGAAATATTTAGAGACAGCTCTAAATATCACTAAATATTAAATGATAATGCTAAATAATATGTATCGCCAAATGATTTCGCAATATCAGCATTATACATAACTAAGGAAAGCTATGGTATATTAGAGTCTGACATAATCACATATAATATCATGAACTAGGTCACTAACATAGACAAGAAGGAGAAGTGGGCTCAAAATGGAACCCTGGGGTACACCAGCTTGAATATGTATGGCGAAAAAGACTGACCATGAATAATCACTTGTTGGAAACGGTTTGACAGATAATTTTCAATCCATGCTACAATATTATCAGAAATGCCAAGTTGTCCAAATTTTAAAGGAGGTCAGGATGCCAAACCTTATCAGAGGCCTTGGACACATCTAAAAATACATTCTACCTTCTTTAGACTTTTCTAGGCCACGGTAGATACTGTGAAGGATGTACACAAGCTGATTGATAGTGAAGTTTTTGGCATTGGAACCAGAATTTTGGGACGTGAGATTATTTTGTATTAAATGTTCATAGAGTGTGTCAAAGACCAGCCATTCAAACACCTAAGAAATGTTAAAGAGTAAACAAATGGGATTATACTTGCTTTTACTCTGTCTGTTGGGCTTTTTAAACAAATGACATATATTGGATGGCTTCCAAGCATCGGAAAAGTGACAAAAACTAAGAGAAAGTTGACAGATTTTTGTGAGTGGTTTACAGATCAGACCTGCTGTGTTCTTGAGTAAAATACTCCCAATATTGTCTGGGCCATATGCAGAGGATATCCTAATGGAAGACAAGACTTGCTTGATACTGTTTTCATTCAAAGTAATATGCTGCAAGCGTGCCTCAGTTCAAAATGTGAAATTTGGCAGAGGTGGGGCATTGGCTTCAGGATGAGTGTTACACTGACTGGCAAAGTATGAATTAAAAAATTTCCCATTTTTCACTGAGCCTAATACATGATACAATCTGGGTATCGTCAATGACAGGAAATATATCCTGATGTATTTTGCATCCACATTCCCAGAACAGAATTCACAAGCTCCACCATTATTTATAATAACTGTCTGTTTCATCTAGTCTAATTAGCTGCAAATTAGAAAAGTACGAGGGACTGATTTCCTTATTAAGTTATCAACCTATACTTTTTGTAGAATTGAGAGAACGTGTCAATCTTGATACAAAGGTGGTAGTTATGGGGGTGGAGTTTGTTAGAAGCACACTTTAAAATGTTCCCATGTGCGATTACGACGGGAATATGTTTTTAATGTCTGAAGTTATACAAGGCTTGTCATTAGGGTGGATGGTAACCTCCTTAAAGGGGTGTAGATGGGAAAAAATTAAACCAGTATGATACAACATGAATAGAATCGAAAACATCATGAGCAATGTTCCGAGGGGCTGTAGAAAGAGCAATACTGAGGTCACAAAAATTAGCTTATTCAAAATCCCATACTGATCTTTTTAAAGGTTTGTCCTTGTGGGGAGAAAGGGAGAAAGAACAAAGATAACACACTGGTCAAAATTTGGTTTAAACCTATTTTCTTTATTAAAAAAAAAAAATGAGAAACAGAATTTGAGATTGGGGCAAGGCTTCCGGAGTCCAGAGCAAGACCTGGAAAATCAGTAATCATAGGATCTTGTAAATTGTTAGAGTATGCACTTTTTTAGTGGGTTCATCTATAAGTTGGAAGAGATTGTGTTGATTTGTAAGGTAAACAAGAGACAACCCGAGATTGCTGATCTCATGTTGGAAGTTCCAGTCAGAACACCTGTCATTGAAATCACCAGTGACTATTATGAGGGCTGCATTCAGTGACCATGGAAAAAGAGGTGGGCAACGACCTGAGAAAAGCGTCGGGGATTTCTGCAGAATGATCAAGTGGACGATAGTAATTACCAAGTGAAACTTTCCCGCGCTGGGTTGAAATTTCATCCGAGATGCATGCACAAATCTGGGCTTTCAAGATCCGGACGACTCAAGCATGGTAGAGAAGAGTGAATATAGGTTAAAACCCCGTCACCTCTTCCTCTTGCGTGGTTTCTACACAAAAGAAAAAAAAGACTGGAAGTCATCAATATCTCGCCATGCAGGTTTCAGACAATGCAATAATTTTGAGGTTTTCTGATCGGGCCAAAGGTAACGTTCGTCAAGTTTACCAGTACTTCGTAGGTTACAAATATTTGAATGAAAGAACTTCACTTTGTTGTTTGAGTTGAGAGTGGAGCAAGGGTTTGGGTGAACATCAATGGATGACCGGATAAAAAGTGTAGAGGAACAATATAATGTTTAAGACACGAAATTTCCGCGGAGCATGTTAAAGTGTAGAAAAAGCCAGCAAGAAGAAATTGTTGCCTGCCTCAACATTTTTACTTCAATTTCTTGTTACTAGAACTTTTGCACAGATTTGAATGTAAAACAATTCATGATAGCACGCTTTTGGTCAAGAGCTTTCCCCACATCGAGTAAGGCTACTGACTCAATCGAACTCTGACCAGGAATGGGTTAAGTTAAAAATCACGATGGGAAGTGAATGGCAATACGCAATCATTACACTTGGCAGCTCTCCTGACTAAAATGCCCACCACAGGATGGACACTTGTAATGCTCCGTTCTAGCTCTTCGCACCTTGAGCTGGTGCTCTGACCCTCTGTCTCAGTGCTTCACAATTCTCTACTTTCTGCAGACACTGTGGTCAATATTCTGTCATGGGATTTTTCATGCCTTTGCGTAACACCGGCCTGACTTTGCCCAAAACCAGTTTTCCCTGCTCTCATGATCCTAAATTGGTTTTAAATATACATTTTATTTCATAGAAATGAGGATCGATTTGACATATATCATTCTCCATAATTACAAAAAAAAATGGATTGAAAAACATGCAAACGCTTATGGTAATTCCGCTCCCAAAGAAATGAGGATTGCCAAAAATATTAGAGCTTTTCTTTAGGCAGTGTCCAACTGAGTTTGGATAACTTTGTTCATGTTCAGATTTTGGGGCATTTTGGTGGACATATATGCTGTCTATCATATTCCCAAACTGAGTAGTTCTAGCCCCGATATAATCTCAAGAAATTAACAAAATACTTTCAATTGTAGTTGTGTCTTTTTGTCAAGAACCACATCCTTGTAGTCATTACCCTATTCCGCACTCCGAACTCTGTACTGTCCATAAGCTAACCTGGCAGTGTCAACATGGTAGTCAATGGACCATGCTAACTTTTGGATCTTGATTACTGACAGTAAGTGTCTGCTCTAAAATGTCCGTTTCAAATGAATATTGAATTATCTGACCTTAATCAAATTAAAATGAATTTACTCTAAAATCTCAAGAACAAAACGTATCAGGGATTTTCTAAGAAATGATCAGTTCTTTTTAAATGCAAATAAAAAAAATGAAGAGTCCCACACACTTCACAAAAACAACTATTTTTCAAGTTTTTCACCACCATTGTAAACAAAAAAGATACAGTTAAGAAAAATCCCTGACATATTTTTACAGATACCTGTGCTGAGATTAAAATAACATATATGTGACCACTCCAGTTTGAATAATTTTGAACAATATCTAGAGGTCTACAAAAACCACTTTTTTTCCCAGAACGTCTCTGTCTGTGCAACAATTTTGAGTTTCACCTTTACTGCAGGCAGATTGTACCAAACTTGCTGTCTGGGTATATACGTTTATCATGTCAGGGGTGTATGCTTCTGTGACATTTGGCCAAAAAAATGAAGTCATTTTTTCCAGGTTGGACATTACCTTAATTCCACTCCTGTATACAGACGGTACAGCTTTGACCACAAGCACAGGCATATTTAACTAGCTAGTTGCAAACCACAAAGCTGCAACGCTTGCAAATTCTTAATTTAATTCCATGCATGTAGTCTCTATTTTAAAGCTATTCATTTGAACCCAAGTTTTTAACGATTAACTGAAGGTTCTACAGAAGCAAAGACACACATGGTTTAAAGGGACAATCTATCTATCTATCTATCTATCTATCTATCTATCTATCTATCTATCTATCTATCTATCTATCTATCTATCTATCTATCTATCTATCTATATATATATATATATATATATATATCTGTCTATCTATCTGTCTGTCTGTCTGTCTATCTATCTATCTATCTATCTATCTATCTATCTATCTATCTATCTGTCTATCTGTCTGTCTGTCTGTCTACCTGTCTGTCTGTCTGTCTATATATATATGTATATATATATGTATGTATATATATATATATATATATATATATATATATATATATATATATATATATATATATATATATATATATATATATATATATATCAGAGGCTCAAAGTCTCCCGCCTCGGCTGCAGATCTCTCACGCTTATTCATACTTTTTTGCAAAGTCTCCCGCTCTCACCCTTTTTGTTTAAATTAAAACAGTAGCATTATTCCATGATGGCTGTAAATTTGTACTGTTATGTCATGTTGTTGTACTGTATCCGCACGGACTATGTCTATGATGGTGCCTAAACTGGTTCAAAATGCAGGAAGGTACAACTTTCAATTTTTTCCTGGGGGTGCATGCCCCCAGACCCTCCCCCCCCCACACACACACACTAGCTTTTGTTCGCATCCTCGCCTTTCCGCTTTTCAGTACCTGAAGGAGGGAGCTCTCCCACTTTTAACATATAGGCTAGCTTGGAGGCTCAGATACATATATATATATATATATATATATATATATATATATATATATATATATATATATATATATATATATATATATATATATATATATAAAACAGTCAATAAAACATTTTCATCTTTGTGTCTCATTTTGACTGAATTAATTCAGTATTTCAGAAAATTTTCTTGCTAGTTGTGGAGCTCAGTCAACATGATCGCCTCCTATTTTAACATCACATGCTGATGGGATAAAAGGTGTCACGGAAATCCAAACACTGTGGGGATGATGTATAGTACAGGCCACAAGTCTCTTCCTGGAAGGGCTCTATAGAAAGCCACCGCTGCCGTCAATGTGCCAGGCTTGTTATAACACATAACCACCCCATTGTAAGGTCACTGCTGTTCTTGTCTCTTTTTCTTTGCGTCAAAACTTTCCAAATGCTGGTTTGGGGCCATGCAATGCCAAGCCCTCACTAGACTTGTCCAAAACTCACTGGACTCTCTCCCGTATTTTATTTAAAATTAAATTTCATTGCAAAATAATGCTTTTAAGTGAAACCCGTCACACACGTTGTAGCCTTGTACTGTAAGTACTTCAGTAGTACAGTGTATGATCGGTACGACAATGTTACGATAGTGTACAATGGGCACTTCAGTACTACAGTGTATGGTCGGTACGACAGTGTATACGTGCCGCGGGAAAGGCCCTATTTTCATTACTCACAGGATTAGAAAAGCAATTTTTGTGGGAAGTAAGAATATGCTAAAACTTGTTTAAAATTGGAATTATGGTCTCCAAAATGCACCAATGCAGCACTCCTTTCAACAAATTAAAGGATTAAGAAAGGGTACCTTTTTACATCTAGTGTAAGATTAAGATAGGGTATTGTATAAAAATGTCCGAGGCAGACACCCACCCTGATGTTGAGTATGTGTCCCCCCCCCCCCCGTCTGAGTCTCAAGTCCAATTCAGATCCATTGCATGTATACATACACCCTTCATTTCACTTCATTTTTACAATTAGTGGTTAGTTTTATTGAAGGCAAAACTAATATGTTTGGGAAAAACAACACTTCTGGTGGGTGTGCAAATAGTGGTTGGGTACAAGACGTTGCCTTCATCGACACCAAATGCAGCTATACGATGAATATCCTTCCGTATATCTTGCAATCGTAACAGGAAGCTTCAGAAGAGTAATCTGAGTCCTAATCCTATGAAAATAACAGTTTCTTACAATTAGCAGTTAGTTTTGTGGAAGGCTAAACTCATCGGGACCAAATGTATCTATACAGTCAGTGAATATCCTTGCGTATGTTTTGCAATCTTAACAGAAAGCTTTAGAAGAACTATCGGAGTCCTAATCCTATGTAAATGTCTAAGTTTTTACACTTTAACAGCATCAAAAGAGCCGGATTTGCTGCTTTTATTGTGCCCGGCATCCATGTGTTTACCAACGGCATGTTGTTGAGACCTGGGTTGAGGTTCCAAAAAGGAAGGCATGGTCAGGCAGTCTCCATGCTCCTATTGGTCCATGTGACGAATTTTCAGCGCTAATTATTCAAATAGGTCAAATGACGATCTGACTACAGCATCATCAGCCAATAAAAACGATCGTCTGAATAACATTTCTAACGTTTGAGACAGCAATGTTTGGCATAAATTTACTGCATTGCAGTCACATTTTAGCCTGGTGCCGGCAGTCGCAGGGAAACGCTCAGCTTTGTCTCGCTTGAGTGGTCAATGGCTAAAATAACCAAGCATTCATCAAAGACCACTTGCCATAGAGCCTTATAACAATGATGATAGGATTAAAACTGACAAGGACTCAATGGCTGCTACCGTTGATACCGGCACGTTAAAAAAATCGACAGTACTTAATAACAATATACCGTGTAATGGTAGTTGGCATAATATTGTGCAGTTAACTTTGTGGAGGGGGAAATGTATGCCGTTTCTGGGTGGGACGGTGAGATGGAAAAATAGGGACATACACCAGGGACTTGTGCCAGGTGAATAAACCCTCACCTTCAGGATTTAATATAACAAGGGTTTCAATTGGTCCCCCTAAAAACCATGTGATCAGTAGAACAGTCTACAGATACTAAATGGTCAGCTGCATAGGCTACCTGGCTGTATGTTGTACCTAATCTGGCTGAAAGTTTTCTTTTGCACACCTGAAAAAACAAGCAATTGCTCACTTTTTCACATTTTGATCTCTTTATCTGAAATAAAGTAAAATAAACGTAAGGCACAGTTGTGAGTCTGGTTTAAGGTAATGTAAAACCCCCAAAAAACAATTTTATTGTTTTTAAGATTTTCTCTTCCTGTTGTTTCTCAGTTGTTGAATGATAGTCCGAACAGAACTTGGGGACTTGATCAAAAACTTTTCAAACTTAACTTGGCATTCAATGGACTGTGTTGACCTGTACTGTTTATAACAGAAAATGGAGACCCACAAAATACTCTCAACTTCGACTAGATAATTGTATCTCTGGCTCTGACCATCAGAATCTAATCAAGTAAAGACTGACATAATTATCAATATCTGGAAAATAAAAATGTGGCAGTGATATTTGACAGACTAATGGATACGGGGAATATGGGGTTTCAATAACGTTGAGATTGGATTTTTCGCAAAGCATGAACCGTTTTCAAGTTTTTTCCCAGACAGTAGCAAGAGAATGGGGACACTAAAACTTTGTCACTGCAACTCTTTTGGGAAAACCAAAAAAAACAAAAACAAAAAACAAAAAACAAAAAAAAACAAAAAAAAGGGGGGGGGGAATGTTGCCAAAAAGTTAGACCTTTTAAATTTTCTTCTTTTTTTCCACATTCCTGTGTGTCTATATCACAATTTAATCCAATGGGGTTATTTCTTTGGCAATAAATATAGCTCGTAGGGATGGGGGTACCCAGGTTTGTGCAGCTTATAGCACAGACATATTTTGGTCGTAAACAGAAGCCATCCTGATTGAGTTTACATTATCTTCACATGCACCAGGGCACTGCTTGGAGACTTACTTACACATGCTGCAAATATCATAGGAAATGATTTTATTTTTAAGATAACCGGCATTGAGGAAGTTTATCTTTCTCTTTGACAGATCAGTAGCATGAGAAGGAGGGGATTGTGAAAAGAGGCTCAGTCAGGGAAGAAAACAGCCAGCTGAACATCATTTCCTACGCTTAAATTAACTCATTCTCATTCCAGTCTCTGCTGATACACGCCTTGGTCTGGCCATGATTTCTGCATTGCCTTGGCCCAGCCACGATTTTTGCATCGCCTTGGCCCAGCCATAATTGTCGCATTGCCTTGGCTCAGACATGATTTTTGCATTGCCTGGCAAGTCATGATTCAACTGCCCTTCCTACTGTCAGAGTGAGACTGTTGCTTCATGAACAAAAAATTATTTATCATGAATTTTAATGTACCATTTTTAACTTAAATCTGAGCATACATATGGCAAAATCAGGTAGGAATATGGACTGAGTTAATTCACTCTGTCGTTATTCATAAAGCTGTTAATAACACGCAGGAAGCAACGCGTCTTCATACCACGTCCTGACTGAATCAAATCAACCACTGCCTCTGTACTTGGAAACACAAGCCTCTGGGTCACAAAGGTTACTCCCCGTCTGCTGCAGATTGATTTCCCAAGAAATTTCATCGCATGGTTATATATTTATATTTTTACCAATCTCTTTTAAAATAACCGAAATGCCAGCTGCATTGATGACAGAGAATATTCTTTTTTCTTTATTGAGAGACAAAAAGCTTATTTACCATAGCAACCAATTCTACTTAATATCATATACAACTCTATGGGACACCTGTATAAATAATATGGCATAGCCACAAGTGTGAATGAGAATAATGCTGATTAAATAATCCATCAAACAAGCTATGCAACTTTATTATTCATATTGCTCACTGATCTTTAACGCTTTCTCCTCCCCAAAGGGACCACCAGCGCATACGTTGTCTGGTCTGCTAATGTTTCATGTGTTGTGTACCTCTCAGCTACCAATACCTGGCCTGGGGTCTTTTTCACACAAAGCTCTCACTCGCATTTCTCAATCCCTGAGCATGGAACACTCTGGCGGGGACTTTAAGGAGATGTGGTGTAATATTCTTATTGAAGACAATCAGAATAATGCCCTTATGCATCAAATGTCATTTTTCTTCAATAAAAAGTGTTTGAGATATCACACCATATGGATGCAGTGTTTGTTCCTCGTGGCTTATTCTGACCATCAAGAAAATTGAAGCACTAAGTGGCGCAACTGGTAACAGGAAACCTTAATAAACAATGGTGCCATTTAGTGATATGTTAATTTGTTGGTACTCTCTCTTTCTCTCTCTCTCTCTCTCTCTCTCTCTCTCTCTCTCTCTCTCTCTCTCTCTCTGTCTCTCTCTGTCTCTCTCGATCTATTCTCTGAAGAATGGAGTTCTCAAAATGAAAAAAAAAACATTTATCACTTTCTTTTTTTTTCAAATCAGCCTTGTGCTTTGAAGAAAGCTGCAGTGGCATCAAGCACAGTCACCATATGCCTAAGGGATGGTTCAACATTTTCATCATTTTTTAGATAGTACTTACAGTACACAAGGGGGAGGGGGGTAAATGGGTCTGTGCACTTTCATAGAATATGGAAAATGATGGTCATTTTTTTGCCTATTTTGTGCAATTTTGGCATGATTTGTTTTTTTGGAAAAATCATAAATTTAAAGTACTAATTCTGGGGATGGGTGTCATGAAATTTAGTACCCTCGGTACTAATTAAAAATGACGATAATGTTGACCAATCCGTGAAGGAATTAATGTAAAGAGTGTCATATCTTTTATCTCAGATATTTAATCTATTGAAGACACTATAATGATAGTTTGTTTGTTTTTTTTTCATTCTGTTCTGTCAAATGAGGTTGCCCAGTGGTTGACAAAGAGATCGAGTGGCATACATGTATACACAACTGTATGGGATATGGTGGACATGCACCAATGTGTGCATATTGTCACTCATGTATCATACAAACAAGAGCAACACTACCACATCTTCTGTGTACTTTTGAACAAAAATATTTAAGAATTGGACAATGCAAGGCTTCGGGGTCATTTAGGCTCAACAGTCAAATTAATTCATATCCTCGACCGTTCATCATTAGGAAACCATTCAGCATGTTTCGTGGCCTTAAATTCCCGGACATGGTTTATATATATATATATATATATATATATATATATATATATATATATATATATATATATATATATATATATGTATATATATATATATATATATATTTCATGATGGCGGCTGCTTTTATCCTTCTGTGGACAACTAAATATATTATTCCACCACACCATTGACTTCTACTACCATAACAAAAACAATACAGTTAATACCTTTCTATCATCCCATATCTAAATCACAATATGCATGTCCTGTCATCTCTGCTTTTGTCTGTAAATTTCCCTCTGGTGCATTTCAACTGTTCTCAATACGAGTGAATAAAATATATCTAGACCTGATTAAATTTTACAGTTGTCAACGTAAATGACCCCGAAAATGATACATCTGTTGTAGTCAACCGTAGCATGTACAATCAGAATTTAATAGAAAAGTTTATCTACCGTGTACATTTTAGAAATGTGCAAGTACATGGAATATTTGTCAACATTATGATTCGACTTCAAATTTCTACCCAGAAGACCTTTTATTCTGGTACTAGCATGCTTATATTTCCAGAGAGAAGTGAAGTCTAGGTCAGTAGGTTTCTTTGGTGTACTTTGCTTGCCAAGGAAGCCATTGTGTCAGTCTCACATTTACCAGTAGAGGGTTAAATTCACTTGCTTCACATAAATGACATGTACTTCATTCAGTTACATCGGGCGGTATAGTGTCAAAATGAGGTTTATTGTCATTTATCATAAAATTCACTGTATTTTATTCCTTTTTCACTTTTTAAAGAATTGTATTGCAAAGAAAGTCTTGTTCATTTGGCACACTTTAATTGACTAGCTTGTGATGCAGATATCTGCCTACAGACGATTAATGATACAGCTGATAACACACTAGATCAACCTACAATGCAACACTCATTCATTAAGACTCTATCAGTGCACAGCTATCTTTGGCACACTCCACCCTCCCCAACCTACGCAAAATCCGAGATTGTAAGGAAAAGAAACTATCCAGCAGATAAAAGACATCAAAGCATCCTTTCCTTTCCAGCTAGGTTA
>CAXHWN010002288.1:0-17500 GCA_964020975.1 Hermodice carunculata
ACTTAGTGAATGGCCTTTATGATGCTTTTTTGTATTTTCGGGTTGTTACTTTTATCATAGAAGCCCATTTGGCCCTGCTTAATATATGAATCTGCTCTGCTTCCTGTCTAGTTCCTTGCTGCAGCCTTGGTGGCAGCACAGGATCCCAGATAATACGAATACCTCCTCTTGATCACAAGCGGATACTACTAGTCAGCGGGGATCACTGACATCCTGAGACGCACTGATGAGGTTTCGCGGGAGGTGTCAGGTGAACCTTTTTGAGTAAGGGCGCCCTCTGGTGATTAAAAGTATTCCACTTATAATTGTATGCCCACACGGCGCGTGCGCTGAAAGTGGGTGACAACAATGCTGTACCCGATAAAACAATCCCATCAAGTAGCAAGATGATCCTCTTAATTTGATGCTCCCTCTTGCCCCAGACTGGAGGACATAGTTAAACTTCTCCGCAATTTATTTTGGACCAAGCGGTAAACAGGCTGTAATTTCCCCCCTGTGGTGCACACGTGAGCCAGTGCGGGGACATCTGACATGTGTCGCGGCTTTCCTGCGACCGTACAATGTAAACGACCATGGTTACATATCCAAAAAGTATGTGCCAGACAAGACCGATAATGATCCCTGCCGAGAATACTCACGGATTGCTTGGAACTGGGCGGCGCCAATATCGCTATGATCACTGCTGGCTTTGAGCGTTGTGGAATCAGGACTTGTACCCAACACTGATCCAACATGTGGTGATTGTTCACAGTTTTGAAGGTTTGGAACCCGTTGATCCAAATTTCTTTTCTCAGTGATGAAGGCAAAAACATGACCATTGAAGATAGCCTGGCTTTTTGTAAAGAAAGAACAGGTAACGGTTTCGTAAAAACATTTTCGTACAAACATTTTCGTACAAACGTCATGATCATAGATCAGAAATGTGATTATCAGCTCGTATAAGGACAGGAAGTGATAGTTGTCTTTTATATTAAATGGTAAAATCTGCTCATTCCTATTCATGACAGTATGCAAATCTTTCATTGAGATGTTGCACGCAAAAGTGACAAGTATATATATATATATATATATATATATATATATATATATATATATATATATATATATATATATATATATATATATATATATATATATATATATATATATATATATATATATGAGCATTCTGCTGTGTCCAACACCTCAGGTGCATTATTGACTGACAATATTGAGGTAGACTCAAGACACTTATGTCTCCTTCATTAACACCCCACCACGTTTAATTAAGTAAGCACCTGTCTGTCAGTATAGTTGTTCGGTTGTCTTTACACCTTGGGGGCGCCAGTCTGACGATAACATCGCATGCCAAGCCAGGAGTGCACTGTTGAGAAAATGAGGCCTGATGAGGAGGTTGAAGCGGGACTTTTTCCTTGCAACTTGCAGATTTACGAGAAGTGATATCACAATCTACAGTTTATTAGAACATCAAGTCTCGTGAACCACATTTCACCGAGCATGACCCTGCACGGTTCGTGAGGACTTTCATTAGTAATTTCACAATCATGATCACGAAGAAAACAATCTTCCCTTCCGTCCCCCGAAAGGCGGTAGAGTGTCAACCGAGTGTGAGATTGATGAAGACTTGAAGGGCTGCCAGAGATATCTGTTATCGGTATGTCTGTATCCACGAACTCTTGAACAAGTTATCGAACAATTAGCAAAATGCTACTTTTGTTCGTTGTGCAAATAGTAGCTACAAGCACACAAAAATAAAATATGAATAAATAGATAAACAATAAGTATGAAAGGGAGAGAGACAGAAAGAAGAAAGAAAGGAAGAAAGAAAGAAAGAAAAGGAAAGAAAGAAAGAAAAAGGAAGAAAGCTTGCACAAGAGCTCTTGAGTGAATCTGTTTTGCTTCCTCCAGGAAATATAACGGTTAAAATCTGTCACGTATCATATCATTTTATGTTGTTTGCATATTATATTTATACAGCCCTTAAAATGGGATTAGAAACCATCGGATGTAGGTTAATGTTCGTATAGATATATATCTTGCAATCTGATTTACTTTTTGCCGAACATGTTCGCACAATTAGCAATGATAACACTCGATTTTTTTTGATTTTTTTTTTTTACATACACCATTAATATCCTCATCGGCAATTGCAACCAGCTGGTATATTAAGCATTATAGTGTGTATAAAATCAGAAGCAACAAATATGGGCGTTACTGTCAGTCTGTTCTGGGTAGACACTAAAATTGCTTTGTTCCGAGAAAATCGAACGTTTGAGCGCTTGAATATGGGTTACTTTGCCCTTTTGAGAAAACATTCATCATCTGAAATCATCCCAGCTCGATCGAGGTCCGTTTACATTATCCGGCGTCATGTCTCTTATCTGGGAGCACACTGTTGGTACCATATACTCCTTGACGGGACGTCTCACCGAGGGTGGGTCACCCTATGTCTTGACAGAGTCATTATTACATGCACAAGAAGCCTCATTGAAGAATGGAGACCTTCTACTACAGTGTGTATACCCCTTGACGGGACGTCTCACCCAGGGTGGGTCACCACATATTTTAATAGAGTCATTATTCAACCATTATTACATACACAGCAAATCGCGAGCAGCTTTTCACGGGAAAAGTCAAATGGAAAAGGAAAATACACCAGACTCTGTGCTCAATTGAAAGATGCATGTTTAAAACAGTTTTATATTGCATATGTTTAACGTGCTAAGCTAGTCTATGATTTTTCTTTTGTTTTCCTTTTTAAACTTCTATTTTGGGGGCCTATTTCTTTGTTTGTTGCTTTCTTTCTTTTGTTTGTTTATCAGGTTAAACACGTGTGTATAAGTTTCTTTGTCATATTGTCATATCATGTGGTGATATGGTAAAACTGACGGCATTGTATGGAATGAAATTCATTTACAAAACATCTTAAGGAATGCAGAAATTAAACTCAAGGATCAACCATTGCGTTCAACTGTCCATGTTTCCTTCCCGTTGTTATTCTTTTGCATCATGCGTCTGAAATTGTTAACAACGCTTATAACTTTGGGCAGGTCAAACTATTTTTAAAACTACACATACAATCTCACTAAACCATTAACTAGTAAAGAAAAGGTGGTTTGTTTCTGTGGATGAAATGTTTATATGGTTGTTTTGCATTGATTATATGTCCTACTTTGTTGAATAACATGATTTTACACATTTTACTTGGAGTATGAGTTCATTTGGATGTATATTTTATTTCCTCGCATGCGGGATTCAATAAATTAGCATATATATATATATATATATATATATATATATATACATACATATATACATATATATATATATATATATATATATATATATATATATATATATATATATATATATATATATATATATGCATGACACCCCTTTGACCGTTCAACTTCATTGTGTTGTCGCCGGGTTAACCAGAAAAATAACTTTTTTTCAACATTTGAGAGAAGTTTGTTCTTGGTTAATTGTAACAAACTTGAAGTCACAAACTTAAGTAGCATACTTCTAGGCCAATTAGGATGTGAAGCGACAGGATTGTTTCTTTCAGATCTCAAATGTTACCTGTCCCTCGCTGTGGAAGCCAATCGTGATATTTCCATGTGCATCGGACATTAAATTTGATATGAATGATGATATGAAGACATTATATCGTCTCAGATTGCATTAGAAAATAAACGCTGACTGCATTCATAGTAGCTTGATATGTGTCTGGGATAAATAAAGATAAAGAAATCTTAACTTTTTGTGGTATGATTGTTAATTTTGCTTGATGCATGGTATGTGAGCCAGGGATTAATTTCCGTGGATATCCTCAAAACACTGACAGACTTCACGAAAGGTATTTCACAATTACTCTCTCAGAAGCTGAGAGGCTCGATTTTCAAATTTCCTTCCTTTTAATGTAGGACCCTTTATCTATCTGTGATGATAAGTAATACGAACATCATCATAAAATGATCAAGTCAATTACAAAACGTGTACATCACTATGCGAAATGCTACCCTTCATTCAGCAACATGTAAAGAGAAAAGGACGACTCCCCTGCAGGCGCCTGACCACCTACGACAGCACCGAGCATAGTGAATACAGCTATAATGTATGAGATACCTGGCATGCTTTGTAACATAGCAGGGGAGGGTACACGGAAACGGAGAAGAATCCGTCATTAGCTGGGGCCTGACAGTGAAATTTTGCCTCATAAATCTTAATGTGCATAAGTTTATTAGCGGAATAAAGCGGCGGATAATTCTATCTAACTTGAAAGGCGACTCTTGTCCTTACAAATTTAGAACATTTGCTAGAGACATCAAAACCGGTGTGAAATATACGGGAGCCGATGACAAATAGATATTTATCATTGTCAATAAAGCCTGAAGAAGTCGCACGAAAGAGGAGGTCCCTCGGCGGGCAGGATTTTCTACCTTCGAGAGGACAACTTTATTAATTCAGCATGACCAGAGTTTAATTGGTTTAAATTCCGCAAGCGTTTGCTCTTGCCCAAGGCTTTTGGTGTTCCTATTTGCCATTGTGGTGAATATTAGTACCCAATTTACATTGTGCCTTTCCATTATAAGTTAAATAACAGATGCGAAACAGATACCTTAGAATGTAGCACGAAAAAGAAATTGAAATTGCGCTCTGGTCGACAAGATAAATCAGCTTTGGAGTACTGGGAACTTGTTTCTGCAGCAAAAATGAATGTTCACGAACAGTATACGCGAGCAACAGGCGCCTTACATTGTCTAGATTGAATAACTAATGCAACAAAGTTATGACGTCATCAAATGCCAACTACTTCTGTTTAACTGCTAAACTTTTTGTATTAACAGTAAGAGGTTGGATGGGAAAAATAGGCTTGACACTTGTCAGGTAACCATCTACGTGCACGTGTTCCCAGCTCAAGCAGCACCAAGGGCGCAGCTGGCAATATCTCTTTCACAGCTACATTACAAAGTGCAACTGCCTTCCAGCGATAAAAAAATATATTTTACATATGCGTCTTGCAAATGAAGGTGAATATTGACGTTAATAAAAACAAAACTAATATAATGTCTAACGAATGTCACCATTACTCAATGACTAACTGGGTGTGAGTTTTAAGATAATCATTATTTGGCCACATTTCACCACTTTGCGAACTAAGCGCATCTTCGTACAATGGTCGTTATGCTTTGTATTATGCTGGATTAACACGATCATTTTAGCAAATTTGTGATTAGTATCTGTAAAGTTATCACAAATGATATTAATATGAAAAGGACATAATTGTAGCAAGAAAATTGCTCCACATTTAAATGCAGTGGTAATAGTTCATCTTGAACACAAATTTGACAGTCGTGGAATAATAAATAAATACTATACTAATAAAGGTAGATAAGGCAATTCAATTTGAAACACTTAATGTTCCACAGTTAAAAACACACATACATGCACATAAAATATTAAAGTACCGAGATAAGACAATTCTATTTGAAGCACTTAAAGTTCCAAAATTAAAACACACACACACATGTATATAAGATATAAAATTACAGGGTTGACAAGGGCCAATACGAGACAAGTCGAAACATAAATACTTTATTATAGATTAATTCTGTGCCGTGGGTTGCCTTTTCGCATATTTTTGTCGATACTTAATCCAGTAAGTCTACTAGCAGTTTGAAAAAAACTGCGCAAAGTAATATGTTTTTCGAGCAGTTGAACACTTTCAAGTGAAGAGGGTGTCCGTGGATATGGACCTATGTAACTCCTCCTCAGAATTTACTCTGGCGGACATGAACATTTATTATCAGCGACAACACCCAACCTGTATCTTAATTCTGTCTCGCTTAATTGAGCCACTATATTGCAAATCTTAAAAGCTGGTTTGTCAACATGGGTATGAGAGCTCAATTTTAGCGATATCAGCTAAAAGTGTGGATAAGTCCATAACTTCTTCAACAGTGAGTTACTTTACAGTTGAAAAGGTTATCATTAAGCTCCGATAGCAAGAAACACCAGGAGCATCGATATCTGATTTCTGTCTCATCAACTGGCATGAAACAAAAGTTACATGTATTTGTACCCTCAATTTGTTACAATGACTTCTCGTGGCCAAATTTTGTAGAAGTCGTGAGTAACATGGTGTAGCAGCGGCGTCCATGACAGCTGAGCTGTCAAAGCCTGCTTCGTAGGCGGTAGAGATGTATCGCGCGCCTCCCAGGTGGTCGTCAGGCCGATCCATGAGCCCGCTGTGCATCTGACTAATACTGTACAAAAATGATATCAAGTTTATTAATCTACCATGGCGGACCTACAGGATTTGACAGCAAGAGATTGAGGAAAGTTCAAATAAATCAAACTGGAAGGTCATGCAAGAAAGTTTGATTACCAATTAGACATATGCAATTATCTCCTGCAGGTCGGGCAGGGGCAGTGCGTTGTCAGTCATACCAGGTAAAGCGTACGCGCCGTTGCATTCTCTGAGACGCTTGTATATATCGGGCAAGCCCACACCCTATGTTCCCAACCATACATCAGCACTTGGCAAAACAAAGCAACATATTTTGTTTTCAGGCTGCCTCGTTGGAGCATTTAGGCCTCCGTGATATAATGTTCATTGTGGCTTTAGTATAGCGTTTTAATGCCAAACATAGAGTAAAAAGAAAAAGAATGATGTATAATTCATCCATTCTCAAGCTCAATCCTAAAATAGTAATAATCCAATGGGAGTAATGCAATCTTTTTGGAAAAAAGGGAATATGAATTTTTCCAGGCAATCAAACCTTTAAATTTTATTTCTGCCATGCACAGATTTTCTGTGGTATGTTTGCTGTTCACTGAAAACACTTGTAATTTAAAATGTACCGAGACATACAGAGTAGTCCGTTATTGTCTTGCATATTGACCAGTGACATTGGTAACTGTGCATTTAACATTGTTTTGTCATAATTTATCGCTGCTCGTTGACAGTAATAGATTTGATGGACTCGTTGTAATAAAATCTTATTCCGATCTGAATTCTTCCAGATATTAGTTTAATCTATGCTCATCATAATTTGTTTATTAAGGGTATAAGATAAAGTGATGTTCCAAGATAGAAAAAACACATGTCGCGGATGCCAAACAATATTCATGCAAGCCGACACCGCAAATGTTGTTGTGAGACATTTTCGACGTCACAAGAACATTTCCCGCTGATTTCCTTTGTGTTCCAAGCTAAACCACCCATTCATTAAGAAGCGGGGACTTTCCCATCGTCTAAAATTAGTCCTGGAAAGAGATGAAATTTATTATTCGAGGAGATCTTGCGTAGTCTTTGTTAATCGCTGACGCAAGTGCACTTGATCTTGTTGTACCTAAGATTCATGTATTAAGTATCGGCAAAATAAGATATGTAGCAAGCCTAAGTCGGGGTCTTCTTGCTAAAGCAGCCCCCCCCCCCCCTCCCCCCCAAAAAAAAATCATAATTAGCTTCGGAATTAAATGGCTTGCACTGTGCGATATCGCCTCGGCCAAAAAGAGCTCGCGGTTGGTGATTAGGCCTCAGGTCAACAGGATCGCTGGCGTACGAATGCGCCCGTCTATACTGAAATCTTTCGCATAGGATGGGACTGTCACAAAATGAAAGTACGAGTTTCCATAATTCTGAATGTTATCACGAATGCAGTCAAAACCTGAAAGTGGTCGCACTTATTTGTGATAGATATTTACGTAGCAATCTACATGAGAGCGTCGTTAGGTCGCTTAGACTTTGACAACCTGTCACACATGTGGCCATTACTGATATTTTGCTCCGGGGGACAGGAGACAGAATCGCGTCAGGTGTCATCCAACCATGGGTGTTAGAAACAGCCTCGGACTATATTTCATAACCATGCGTTATTTTCAGTATAATGTTTAAGGAAATACAAAATGTTTATGTCAATTTCCCCAAAATGCTAGGGTTTCTTGTGCTGCAACAATTAGGCTGCCATTTAGTCTCAAAGTATATCACTTAAGTTGGTCCTGTGGGTGGAACAGGGTTCGTTCTCCTTTTGTGGAGACTTTGCCAAACATTCATTCTAGTCAATTTGATGTTGACAGCAGTTGGCGGCACATTAATTCTTTTATGGTTTTCTATCTATCTATCTATCTATCTATCTATCTATCTATCTATCTATCTATCTATCTATCTATCTATCTATCTATCTATCTATCTATCTATCTATCTATCTGTCTGTCTGTCTGTCTGTCTGTCTGTCTGTCTGTCTGTCTGTCCGTCCGTCCGTCCGTCCGTCCGTCTGTCTGTCTATCTATCTATCTATCTTTCTATCTGTCTGTCTGTCTGTCTCTCTGTCCGCTCGCTTGTCCATCTATCTATCTGTATGTATGTATGCTGTCTGTCTGTCTGTCTGTCTGTCTGCCGGTGGGTCGGTGAATCGACCGGTCTGTCCTTTCTGGATCAATCGATCAATCTGTCTGTCTATCTCGTCCATCGGACTACCCGATCTATCCATCTATCTATGAACGAACGAGTCACCTATCTACATATGACTATTCACATTTCTATGATCACCAATATAATGCCAGCCGACCAGACAAAGGCTTTTCCATACGGCTGATGAAATACTGTGCCCACGGCATTGGCTGAAGTCCGGAAAGGACTGCAAAATATTTCGCCTTGCCGACGAGCATGGTGGACATGCTTCACGAAACCGAGGCTGTCCATGACAAGCCAAAAGATCAACGTATAATTACTTTTGAACCATCATTTTTCGGCTCAGGACCTCCGTGGAGTTTGGGATTTACCCCACATGTCAAGATAGGATGGAAAAATGCAGGATTTGGATGGATCCCGTGCCAAAAAAAAAGGGGGGGGGGGAGAATGTAGAGGCGATACGTCTACCTACTTCTGAGGACCATAGGGACCAGTCATTTGAATATGGAATCTGTGCTGGTACATACATTTAATTGGGTAGCTATATGCAGATGAAAACTGCATACAAATTGATGCGATCTGATCAAAGGTATTTATACTGCATAGCTGTTGCAGAAACTTTTTGAATAAGCCTTTTGCATGTGTTTGTTCTGTATATTTAGAGGATAATGTGAAGACCTCGGTGCCCTTCCGCCATGCTCAACTCATCTGCCACAGTGTCAGGATGCTCTTGAATTTAGACAATTTGACCAATATATTGACTAACGTGTTTCACTTTCTGGAGATTGTGTCAACATAGCGCCCAAAACTACCTTGTGAAAACTTTAGATTCAACGTTGATAGCATTCTTACTAAAATGCAGCTGGTGGTTGCGGTACTAAATCATTTCTGGTAGCACTCATGTTGGGGTGGCGGGGGGGGGGGACTTATATGCAGATAGGTGGGCACAAGGTGTCAAAAACCACCAAAACACTGTGAACATACCTACTTTGATAAAATGACATCTGGATCAGCGACATCTAGAGTTTAAGTGCACTTTTACCATTGGATAGTTCAGCCAAATTTTCTCCGAAAGATGTGACAATTGCAATGTTACAATCAATCGGTGTGACTTACCCCGCCTCTCCATATGTCTTTTTGTTTTAACTTTGGTGAGAAAAAAAATGCTTAAATATGCAGCTGAGCACAGCTACCCTGCAACCATTTTATCAAATCGATCAAGTACTATCAATTATAATAAGGCTGCCAAAATGCAGATGGTTTCCTTTTACAAAAATAAAGTACAGAATCGAAACTTCTAAACCAAAAAGCGTCAACATTATGCACGAGAAAAAGTAATATATGTCAATTATTTGTGCCCAAAAAGCTATTGCGCCCTTTTATGGAGGGCAGCTCATAATTATTAGGTCATTTACAAAAAATGCATAATAGTATACAATTTCTAGCGTTGTGGACAATTCTGTACTTAAAAGCTGACCTGCTTTCCATATGGCATCCAGACCATCCCACCATGTAGGTATCTCGTATGTCTACACTAGGGAGAACCTGCTCTTAGTTGCCGTTGCTAAAAAGTACACCATGCTCGTAGCAAACCTCTCGAAGGGTAAAGGACTGTAAGTACCATTCTTAGTTCGAAATTTGACATAAATACCACCGAGGTTGTACATCTCAAATGGTGTAACTGTTACACCTCGGGGCATATAACCTTGTTATTTCCTGTAAAATGGACCTACTTGGATATAAGTATGTACACTTTGTATTCTGTAGTGTCAGTACACGATTTCAACTGAACCTATCTTCAGAAATTCCACCAATTGAGGTACGTGATGACAAAAGAGGCTGAAAGGGGTCCGTTTGGAAGAGTGAATACGTACAACTCTGCATCCATCATCCTTTGGACCAATGTATGTGACTAAACTAGCACCTATGTACTACCTTTTTCACTGACGCCAATGTTCATACCGGTAATTCCTTGTGTGTCATCAATCTATGCAGACGAGAAATTTTGTGTTCTTTACAAAACTACACTTTCCAAATGGTCGACGTATATTTCATCGCCATGTTGCAAATACGATTTGCGACAGCCAATCAAGAGCTCAACATTCTAGCTGTGGCGCCAAGTTGGCCACGTCACTAATTTTCCTTTTGGGTCATATGACCCCACATAGCAGCATTTCTACCGTGATTACTAGGATTTCGCTGCCGGTGTTAAAGGTTGCAAATGTTATGATAAGCCTACACCGCAAACCAAGTAGCAGTGTCTTCACCTAACTTGAAGCGTCTCATGTGTTCACGTTATGAAAGTGACACCGAGGAATCTTTTCCTACTGTGATATATACATAAGACAATTTGCCTTCCTGTTAGTGTCTCCCTCGTGGTGATTATTAGAAAGAGTACGGTAGCTTATTTTGCGATTTGACGGGACATCAGGAACATATTTTGACCATAGTCATTTCAGACGACGATATTTGAAACTTGGTGGATGAATTTTAAATTTCAAAGAACAAGCGTGAGAGACACCAGCAACCCATGTGCTAGTATGGTTTAATTGAAGATGTGTGTATACAGTCTTTCTACATGAGCTTTAAAATTTAGTGGACCTAAACGTCCAACTGGTCAATGTAAAACATCGAAAAGACGGAGAGGCAGAGTTTGCGTACGCTGACAGAGAATACACTGTATTTAACTGTCATTCAGCAGTTGCTGTTGACAGTACGTTGCTGTGCACATCATTCTAAAATGCTTTTTCGTAATTATCTTGATGGGAAACCGCTTTTTAGATACTGCTCCCGATTATGGGTGCTGCCGTTCTCTAATCTGGTTCTATGCAAATTGTATTATATATATATATATATATATATATATATATATATATATATATATTCTTACACATAAGTTACATACTGAAGACACAAAAAATAACAATAATAATGACAATAATTGGATCGATAGAAACATGTGAAGTTATTCAAACCACATAATTATCAAATCAAGACAGGATGAGAAAAAAAGAAGTTTATGATATTGATGCTCACCTAAATATGTTGCAGTCTCAGTAATCAATATACGTTTAAGAGTACGTAAATTGTATTTTAGCCTTTTCGTGTTTTTTTGTTGTTGCTAGAATCAACAGGTGACGCATACACAAGTTGTATGTTCGTATAAAAAGAATAACAAATTTGGGAATCAATTTATCTGTAGTATAAACTTATATTAGATCATGTTGTGTATTCCTGTTTTGCTGTTCTGCAAATGCCAGAATGCATGATAGTTTTGCAAAGAATGTGTATTCATCCTGGAGATGTTTGTAAAAATTATCGAACCGATCTTTTAGAGTTCGGGTCTCACCCCCAATGAATAGACGTTAGACTTCACTAACTGCAGGTTGCAGTGCCAGGAGCGGTGATTAAATACCCCCTCCCAGGAACACCAAAAAGATTAATTAATTACCCGCTTATTTGTTTATGTATCTGTTATATTTATTTGTTTATCGCTTGCTTATTTTTGTATGCATATATCAATACATACATCCATCCCCTCATCCATCTGTTTATTTACTTATACTTTTATATATTGTTATTGTTGCTATTGTCATTATTGTTATCGTTATAGCTGGCAAGTGGTTGTTGTATGGCCGCTGATTTATCTCGTCAAAAATTGGCTGTTATAGTTAACGTGGTTACACTGTGGGTATTTATCCTTAATTTAAGTTTATCTGTTCTCACTGGCATTTCAAGCTGCTAGTATTGCTCCTTTTTGCCTTGCGATGATTTGTTATCAAATTTACTCTTTAAGTCCAGACGCGACTTAACTCGAACTACATCAAACGAACTGCTCTGAATTATTAGGGTGATAGATTTATGTTCCTTCATTCAAGTAACCACATGCCTGAAGTTACATAGAATATAATAGTTAAATATAATATAATCCAGCTCAATACCTTTCTCGGCGTCTTAGGGCACATTCGTGCATGCCGAGGAAAACTTTTTTTTTCTTTTTTGGATAACAACTGTGCCTACAGCTTATTTCCAGTGTGTAAAACATTTTAATTGCCTCGCTTGAAACTGTTGACTTGTTTTTTTTTTTTTTTTTTTTTTTTTTTTTTATTTATTTTTCGTTTTTTAATTTTTGGGGTTTTTTTTGGTTCTTGTTGTTTTTTTTTGTTTTGTTTTGTTTTTGTTTTTTTTTTTTTGTTTTTTGTTTTTTGTTTTTTTTTTTCTTTTGCTGTTCATTACTTTTCTCCTCTGATTTCTTTTTGTTTCATATTTGATAAGTGATATAGGCGATTAATTTTCATATTTTTATCATTCTAGTTGCCTCCTAAGCAGACTTTCTTGGGGCGATACACTATGTTGGCCCCCAGCGAGGGTAGTAGACCGCCAAGAACGGATGTTTAGCAGGCAATCATTCTAGCTGTGTTTACGGATTTACAGCAGGCATGCTCACTTTGATATCGCACAGTTACAGATTTGATTTTAAAAGCTAAATAGCTGTAGGCTGTTGATCGTTTAAAGTAGAATTGCTACCAGCTGATCTGTAGACAAATAAATGTGTTAAAACTGACCGAAGGACAAACATGCTGGGAGAAAAGTGGGTGCCTCGCTTGTGTGCCAGAAAGTCAGGCTATGCAAGAGTCCTGTAAACAGACAATATATTGCGTCATTTGTTAACCGTTGGACGTCTCGGAATGGGTTGATGAGAATGCGCAAGTTTGTCGAACTTCACACAAATACGAAATCTGGCGTGGGTATGTCTGCAGGTATAGCACAGTAAGGGTGATCTGGGTTTCAAATGACACAGGCTGTCGGTTTTGATCACAAAACTTAATGGGATCTTGGTATATTCCTTTGCGCGAATATTGCATTTCTTATTGAGAGATTTTTGGCAACAATTCCACTAAAGTGCAAAAGGTTTTTAGCATGCACAATTGTGCACAGAAAATCCGCGTAAGTTGGTGTTTTGTATTATACCATATTGTTTTAGCCCATTATTTTGCCAAAGTCGACTGCGTTATTTTGCGTTTATTGTTGCTAGTTAGAAATCGACGTTGATACATCTTTAACTCTTCCAGTACACACTGCGACGTAAGTTGAACTACTTAGAACGAACTGCCCTGAATTGTATTACGGATGTTAGATTCTTGTTCCTTGTGAAAAAAGACCTTT
Organism: Hermodice carunculata; assembly: GCA_964020975.1. Classification (NCBI taxonomy): domain Eukaryota; kingdom Metazoa; phylum Annelida; class Polychaeta; order Eunicida; family Amphinomidae; genus Hermodice; species Hermodice carunculata. The sequence goes on from CAXHWN010002288.1 coordinate 13,586, forward strand.
CATTCAAGATGCAGCATGCCCGCAATTATATAGAAGGGGGGTAAGGGGGGATTTCACTACGCTAGTACAGGTAATTATTTTTCTAGAGCTACGCAGTACGGAAAATAAAAATCTTTCAAAATTTTGGATAGTACGAAGTACGTAAAATAAGAGGGCTTCCAGTATGCCAGTACGGTAAATAAAAAGCCCCAGTACGCCAGTACGGGAAACCCCTTTCCCACCCTCTTATATAGAATATACTAGCCCAGGTCAACGGCTTATCTAGGCATGCTTTGGCCGCATTGGCGCCTGAAGCGCCAAGGAAAGCTGTTGACCCAGTCAAACATGTGGCACTGAAAGAATAAGTGTACAAATATTCTAAATATCGCACTTATCATCACTAACTCTGGAGTATGATGTTTGAGAGATAAAAACCTTGGTCTCACTTTGTGAAAGTGCCGTTAAAGTAGGAACAACACGATTATTATGAAAAAAAAAAAACGAGATACATAATGCAAGCAAGCCCAGTAATGTACTACCATGGACTCTCGTTTTTTTTTCTTTATGAGTCAATCTAAAATATATATCGGAGGCAAGAGTACTTTCCAAGTTTTGAGGTTTCTGCATGGTACAGCAAATGTGTATCAGTGGAAGAAGCGAACAGAGAAAAGGGGTGTCTATTATACGATCCCATTTATCATAATCGCAACTGATAGAATCTCTTAAAAGAAAACAAGCTTAGGAGACAAGCAAAAGTGCGTATAATTCCAGTCTGGCCAATTATGTGTATGAGGAAGTTTCAAGCCAGACTTCGGAGATCAGGAGACTTCAAATCTGGAGCGCTGTTGGCACAGCATAGTTTTCTCGGACATTTATTCCGTACTGAAGTTGAAAGATCCAATTGTGCCACTTCAGATTTCCATTACATCGGTACACTGTGCATGCATCTGCATATTTTTGATGTATCCGACATTTTGTGTCGTACGTTCGACATGTCAAGAGTTTCAAAAGTTTAGCATTCTTTGTTAGTGCATGTGGCGCCGATCTCAATTTAGCGCTAAAGTTCCAGAATATCTCCAAATTATAGAAAGCATAGTGTTGCATATCAGATACTAATTCAATTCTACCCTGTTGCTTCCGGTGGACCTATAGGTTCAGCGAGATGTTCTAGCTAAAGTATTGTATGAAAAGCATAAGCTTGTTGACAGATAAAAACGTTTTCGAAAAAGCATCGTTTGTTAGTACAGACCTTCAGCTAGGGCACATTTTACAATTAACTTATACAATTATTCTTCGTCTGCGATTAAGCATCTTGCAGTCATGTGTGCAACCTATCACATATATGATTTGGCTGATGGCCTATAGGTTGTTTTATCTCAAGTCGAAAACGCAATTGATTTGTTCAGGAAGTATACCGTTAAGTGCATTTATTTGCGCGAAAACAATTATTTATTCTATTTTTGAGGGTAAATTATAATTTTCTATAGTGAAATTCAAAAGAAGTGACTCACTGTGGATCACATGACCTAAAAGTTGTTAAAAATAAATTGTGACCCGTCTGCATCACTGACGTTTGCAGTGCAGTAAGGTATCTTCAAAATTAAATCTGCGCGAGGGATGTCTGATTTTACGTCACACATAACGTTGAATAACTACGACGAACGTAAACAAACATGGCGCACCGGGTCGGTGTTGAAAGTAGGCTAAGGGTATCTTCTTTTGCGATGTATACCCAATTAAACATTGAGTAAATGAAATCTTACATAGCTGGAGACTGAGGTGTCACTGTTTTCTCATTCACGGTGGCTGTCGTGGGGATAACCGGTGATGACCTTCGGTCACTCGTGACTTACCCCACTGTCAGCGATCCCTTGTGAGAGAAAAATGATAACTCACCCTCAGTCATGTAAGACTCATCATATATTTAATCTAACATTGCCTGGAAGTTGTTTATTTTAACCCTTTTCTGGCCAGAATAAAACTAATTAAGCAGTACAAAAGAGCCAAATCCGCGCCAAAGAAAGATACGGTTCTCAGGCGTAACACCGTGACAGGTTTTATCTGAAATTTTCTGCAAAACACACAAAACAACTAGGCCTATAACATATATATATATATATATATATATATATATATATATATATATATATATATGTGTGTGTGTGTGTGTGTGTGTGTGTGTGTGTGTCTTAATATAGCATATGTATTCAGTTCTCAACTCTCACATGTATGCTGTCTGTTATTTACAGACGCTACATAAGCCTGCCTAGAAATTCCTTCAAACTGTACCTGGAGGCCATCTGTGTTTTATATTTAACTATGTTGGATGTCACTCTTGTTCCCAACTTGTTGTCAAATCCCACGTGACTCAGCAGTATGAATGATTCCCATGCACACAGTCAGTGAAAGAGCTCTGGAGAAATTTAAACTCGGTTTATCGGGGAAAACGTTTGCTACAATCATGGTTCCCATTGACAATCTACGGCAGCACACGCCTTCATTGCCCCGACTGATTGAGACACGAGCCCCGTGTGCCGTGAGAAATCAACGAGGCCCTATTTCTATCGGGTGGCAGATAAATACACAGATTGAAAGTTCAAAGGCCAAAAGCTTTGATTTCTGGATATTTTCCGCAGCTAAAAAGTGTATAATAGAACCATATTTTGTACTGCTCTATTTCGGCTATTTTTGCCCTGTCCGCGGCTGTCTCTAAATTGCTGAATTAGTCCTACTTTTATTTTATTTTATTTTGTTGGTTAGTGTTCCAGAGCATAGGGACTTTGCAACCCTCCCCCCCCCCCCCCCACCCCCCAAACAAGAACAAAAAAAAAACCAACTATCTCTCTTACTGTGGTGGGCTAAGGTTAAGTAAACATGCATGTTGAATTTTAGCCGCTTTCCTTTATAAACGTTTTTATTCATCCCCCTTTTGTCTTATTTTTAGAAATGGAGATCTTACATGACGTAGAAGAGGTCGCACGCTATCAGTCCACATGGCTGCTTTTGAAGATTTAATCTGCGCATATCGTGTGTATGTATAGCTTTATCTAAACTCAATTTGGCGGTTATCGACTCCATTAGATACACAATTAGCTGGGACACGGTGGAAGATTTTTGACTGGTATATTCAATTTGTATTTCCATTTACCACTTCGATTCTTTGCTGCAACTAGTGCATAGGCTCGTGAATCCGCTTTAGGCAGCATGATTGTTATTAAAATACTTGATTTCGCGGTTAATTCACTTCGCTATTTTTTTTTTTTTTTTTTTTTTTTTTGTTCTTGTTTTACTTGTTCACGGGTTTTTAATTTTGCTGCATATTTGCTATCGCGCACAGAAAATACTCACATTATTTATTTCTGTGTGGAATTTTCAATTTCTGGAACCATGTAAGCTTATAGAATTACATTCCAATCATGATGAAATGCCCTTATAATTTGTCTAAATTTTATTTGGGTAAGGGGCAGCTAGTTGTTATACACTTTGCTTTTTTTACCTTTCTACTCTGAATGTATTTGATCCAGAAATGGATAGGCCCAATATTCAATGGATTTTTTATTTGTGATGCGAAAAAAAATTATCGCACAAGTAGGCCTACACGGGGCCAGTGACCATTTAGGTGACAGAGCCCATGCGCAGAGCATCTTCAGGAGGGCGGCTGCACACAAGGAGTATCCGATGCGATTTCAGTGCGGTGTCCGTGCGATTTTAAGCTGTAATGCGCTATTATCGGACGCCCAGGTTTCTCACTGAGATAGTACTGTTTTCATGTTTCGCTAATGTCCGCAGCCTTCTTCGTCGATGTGTTCACCTTCATCTAGCAAAGTCCCATGGACATGGCGTACTTAAGATTTGCGAATCTGAATATGTATCCAGGAATAGTGAATCACTGAGTCCAGCTGGTGTGTCTCAAGGCTCTCTCCTGGGTCCACTTCT